>CM023095.1:25004071-25171651 GCA_013103745.1 Gardenia jasminoides
GGCCATTGCTATTGTTCGTTGAAAAAAATTGTTTCATGAGTTTTATCTATTGTAAAGTAGTTTTTTAAATCTAAACTCCTGTATTTATAAAATTTCTTATTTTCTTCGAATTGTCCAATTTGAGTAATTTATTGGCATATGAACTTTGTTACTTTGAACTGCATCTAAGTTCTTTGAACCAGGACCCAACAGAATTTTTCTAATTCTAGTAGCCATTTTAAATAGTTCGTTCGCTTAGATTAACTTATATATTTTCATGGGAACAGCGGAGTCCTATGTCTAGATACCCAAACCATAATGGGCTTACCAACGGTCTTATAAGGTCATCTACGTTTTACCAATACTAAAATATATAAATTATACTCTTACCAAAATAAACGAGTATATGAATAACTAGAAGAATTAGAACTATTTTGGTATGGCTTTGATACCAGAACCAGCCAGGATTATAATAAAAATATTAGAGTCAAATAAAACATTAAAATTAAAAGATTAGAGTCAAGAATCTTTACTTTGAATGATAAGAATTGTGTCGAAATGGTAGCCTTGTGTTGGAATGGTAGCACCGTGTTGGAATGGTAATGGTAGCTTTAAGGATGGTATTTAGAGATGGAAGAGATAATAATAGAAGTAAGATGAAAGATCAAAGATATGAATGAAGCTGAGAGTTTTATGTTTAGCAAGAATGAACTTACAATATCCAACGTGTGTCATTGTTTTGAATACATTCATATGTTTATAGGAATGAAATTACATTCAAATTTTGTGAGGACCCGAAAATTTTATTTTTATTTGACCTATTTATTTAATTAATTATTTAATTTCTCTGAATATTTTTTTAATTGTTTTAAATCATTTTAATTACAATTACATCTTACAGTACTTCATTTTATTTTAAAAACTATTTTTAAACATCAATTTGATTTTTTGTCATTCTTTGTAAAGAAAATAAAATCGGCATCGCTGAGACTAATATTCGGACCGAGAAACACGTGACGTTCGAGAATAAGAATGATCGGTAGATTAAGAAAAGCTAATTGAGGGATTAGAAGTGATTGATCAGGGATTAAACTCCACCTTAAAACATTTGAGTCACAAATTTAAAGTTGATTTTGACCCATAAAGCAAAGTCTTATATTTCTTCTTCCTTGACTTTTCCACCTTACCAATCACACAAAATATCTCTCTCTCTCTCTCCTCTTATCTGCTGCACCTCCTTCCCCAATTTCTCTTCTTCTTTTCATCTTCAAAACCTCCATTAAACCTTCACACCAATCAACTCCAAAACTCCATCAATCATTCAAGGAGCTTGAGTAGTCTTCCACATCACAAACTTGGAGCTTGAGAGCACCAGAGAGGGAGGTGGTAGAACCGGTTAGGGGCTTGGAAAGGAAGGAGTCTTACACATCTCAAGCTTGAATTTCCTTGAGCTATTTGAGGTAAAAGTTGCCAAACAAAACCCTAATTCCTTTGTTCTAATTGTTTAGTTTTGAAGCTTGTAGCTTCTTGTTTTTTTTGAGTTGGTTTTGGGTGGTTGAAGTGGGCTCTATGAACTCCCAACTCCTTTCTTGTTATTGAACCATGATGTGTGTGATGGTGGTGATGGAATGAATTTGTGATGAATTCATGGAAGTTAGAAAGCTAGGAAGAAAGGAGGAAGGAAATGTTATTTTGCCGGTTTATTTTCTGATTTTTATGCCCTGTTTTGGTCTCATTTAACACTGCATTCCGATGCAAATTTTTAGCTAAATTTTGGTACAAATGTAGCTCATATACTGAGGTTGTTGCCTGCAAAATTTTGTGTTTTTCCAGCACCATTTCGCTACTCAAATGATGTTTCAAAACTGCCTCTTTAATCTGGAAAATTTTCCCCAGCTTTGAGCACTGTTTGAATTCATTTCGGTTTGACATTCATTTGTTTGAATTATGGCTGAAATTTGGTGTGAACCTAGACATTATATGGTAGTATTGGTGTACCAAATTTGGTAATTTTTGAACAAGAAATCGTCACTCAAACAAGGCCTAGAATTCTGCCCTGCGAATCTGGAAAACAGAAATTTCAGAATTTCGAAACCACCCTATTTGAACTACTATAATTTCTTGCTCGAGTGTCAGAATTGAGTGCTGTCAGTGAAGTTTGAAATTCCTTATGTAGGAATATATAATGTATGAATTTCAGAGGCTGATTATTTTTCTACAATTTTTGGTACATTTTCAAAGTGGGCTGGTTGACCAACCTGACGTGCCCTGTTTTGGTACTGTAGCAGTTTCTTTCTCGAAAATCTGGGCAATTTCTGCCCAGAATTTTAACTGGGTGTCTTCTGTAAAGTTTTATAAATTTCAAAGAGGTTTCCAACGGTACCAATTTTGTGAAATTTGGACTTATATAACTCAATTTGTGATTTTTCAAAGATTTCTGCCCAAGTGGGAAGTTGAACAAATTTCCAGATTTGAACTTGAAAACCTGGACAATTTATACACTTGGAAACTGACCTTCCCGTGGGATTCTATGGCTGAAACTTGACAGAATTATAGTCTATATATAGAAGAGTATGTGTACCAAATTTGGTGTCAATCCAATGTGTATTCGACCTCCAAATGATTTACCAAAGTTGGCCCTGTGAATCTGGAAACCTGCTTTGTCAGGCAGCCTGTCCTGTTCTGTTCTAATGACTGTCATTTAGTGCTCGAGAGTCGAAATTAAGTGCCGTCAGTGACATTTGAAAATAGACTCAAAGAGCTTTCTAACGGTATAACCCTTGCACACAAAATCCATTCCTATGAGCTACAGTGATTCTTGAAAGATGACTGAAAATTCTGCCTGTTTTCCTGGATTTTGTCTCAGCACCACTTAATCTCCAAAATTTACTCTCCCCCGCTTTGGTAATTTGAGTTTGATGTTTTTCACGACTTTAGAGGGTTGAATCTAGTTTCCAACGGCTCAAGCCTCACCCAATTCATGTGTAAAACTTTAGTTATGAATTTTCTTTGAAAGTGCCAATTAGTGGAACTAGTTATCTAAACTTCAAATGCAACCGCTTGCATACCCACCGCTTGGCTTGGTTAGTGATTAAAATTTGTCCTCGTGTGATCAAAGTTTCCTCGAGGAAGGACTTGTGGAACTGTAATCCCGCCTGTGATCAATTACTTGTTCTTTTGACTTGGTGAGTGTTCAGTGTATGTTAGTTAGTGTAAATAAATTGAAAGCATGTTTGTATTCCTCGAAATGGTACTTTATCGCTACACACTTTAATTGTCTCAAATGAGCTTAACTGCTTTAAATGGTTACTTGTTTGACTGCTTGAATTGATTGAACTGTTTAAATTGTTTATAATCGTGGGGACGCTTAAACCCCATTGGGATCCCTTCACCTTGTCCCAAGCAATGGGGTTAGGGACAAGGGATGGGTGAACCATGGGTTTTACCTTAAAGTGCTTGGTTGGAATGAGTCCACCGACTTGGCATACTCATAGTGAGTTGCCAAACACTATTCAAATTTAGGAATTCGGCCCGGCCAAGGGGTGTAAGTAGACGGAGGGAGAAAAGTGATGAATATGGACCTGAGAGTGAGTGGTTGACCTGGTGTCAACATGTAGGTTTGAATTGATGCTGGTGAAGAAAATAATTGCAAGAATTGTGGATGGAGCCGACAGCTGATCCTTTAAATTGTATTGTTTAAAAGCTTTATTGCTAAATTCAATCGCTTGGCTCTTTTATTGTCTTATTAATTTATTTAAATGCTTTGAGTTTCTGTGCATGTTTTCCTGGCCCTCTAATCGAGCTTTAGCTCACCCCAATTTATTTTCCACTGTGTTTCGAGATGAGCACTTGAATCGAAGTTAGTACTTTGTAGGATTTCCTCATTTTGTATAAGATTGAAATTAATGGATAAATTTGATGGTTTATGGTACTTTGGAGTTGTTATCAATGAGTTGTTATCAATGTAACTTTGATGAAATTTTGGGGTCTGTATTTTGTGAGAGTTTATTAGTAATTTTAATAACTTTGATTGATGACATTACGAATGAATGTTTGATCGATCCATTTGAGAATTCAGTAGTGAGTCCCCAGCTGAGAGTTAAGGGCAAAGGTCCATCTCACAAAACCCTTGGTTCGCCTCTAGAGGTAGGGCTGTCACAAATTTATAATCTTTGCATTTTGTGAGGTTCGTACCAAAACCCTACCTCTTGTTTAGACCTTCCGTGAACGGTTTTCGTAATTTCACTATTGCATGTGCATGATCATGAACATTTTGAAAACCTACCTAAAAGATTTCCAAACGATAGCCCAAGTAAGTATTTGAAATCATTTCAATAAAATTAGGGTCCAACCATACTTAAAACGAATTATTTCAAAGCCATTACCACCAGGTACACCAAAACCCTAAACGTCCCTTTTCTTCTTCCAATTTTCCAACCGGCTGCACCTCTACAAATTTTAACCAACATGATCACCATTGAACCGATTCACTTCAGCTAAAATCGGACCAATTCCAGCAAATTGAACCCACATTTCCCTCCAATTCAATTTCGAATTTTACCCCAAGAAACTTCAACAAAACCAGCCGCCCACTCTCTCTACCCATGGCTGCCACTTGTTAAGTTTGAGCTAAAATTCTGGCAGCATGCCCTTTTCTCCCTCCCAAAACCGGCAGCATGATTAGTCTTGAGCATGGGATTTTTAGATTTTGTTAGTCAACTAATGATGCTCCACCTTCATTCATGCCCAATGCATGAAAGGTGTGAGGGCTTCAAATTTTGAATTTATTTCTAAAATGCCTAATAATATTTATATTGAGTTTATTTATTGAAATATTAGTGAAAATATGTTTAAAGTGATTATTTCTCAATTTAGAGAATTTTATACGAATTGTTTGTCGGTGTGTGGTTTTGGCCAAATTTTAGCGTTAAAATTGTCTGACGCTGAATAGTGACTTGGACTTGAAATCGAGTATGTAGTGATATTTTGGAAATATTATTATGGTGAGACAAAGTGTCGGGATGAAAGAAACCAAGTTAGACTGTTGTGACGCTATATAATATATGTGACATAAAGCACCTTTTCCCTTAAATTAGGGAAAAGCACTTTAGGCATTTAAAAGCCTTGACTTCTTGGCCTCCTTAAGCTTTATTTGCTGCTGTAAAAATCTGGAGTAGAGAGAGAGAGGAGAGCCGAGAGGAAGCTTGAGAGAAAGAGAGAAATTGTCTTCAAAAATTTCCTTCCATTCTTGATCCAATCTTCTTGAAACTTCAAACACCAACAACCACCATCATCTCATCATCCTAGCAGGCCGAGGAAGGAGAGAGAGAGAAGGGGTTTGGGCTGAAATCCTTGGAAGAAAACAAGAGGTAAGTGGGTTTGATCTTCCATTTCCTTTTCTTCTACAAATAACATGAGTTTGTGAAGAGTTGATGATGATTTTGTGGCTTGATTTCCATCTCCTCACTTCAGCCGAACCAAGGAATGGACAGAGAGAGGGAGGCCTGAATTTTTGGAAAGGAAAAAGGAAGGAAGAAAAGCTTGGGTGATCATCTTGGGCTCGATCTTGGACTTGGTGACTGATATCTTCGACAGATCTTGAAGATCTTGAGTTGGGTTCGAGGATCTTGGAAGTCATCAAGCTTGGGAGTAACTTTCTTGGAGAAAAGCTTGAGAGATCTTGTTGGATTTTGCGGATCTCGGGATCTTGACAGATCCGAGCTATAAACCTGAATCTTGTAGATCTAGCTTTATTAGTGTTGATTAGTGTAGATCTGTAGTTAATATTGATAAAATGAAATCATCGAAAAGATGAAGTTAGGCTCTTGAAATCCCAACCTAGGTAATGGACTTGAGGTGGCCTCTAGGTAGCGGACTTGAGGACTGATTGGGAATTGATTGTTATTTGTCAATTTGTTTTGATATGGTTAGAAATTAGGGTTTTCGAGTTGATTGAGAATTGAAGGAAAATGTATGCTATGGCCAAAACACATGCCCAGTGATTTCAATGTTTGATTTGGAATGTCGTGGAGATGTTCTCGAAGGGTTTTACTTTTTGAGAAAAAATGTGTATATTGTTCAAATTGTGAGTGTATATGTGTGTGAGTGAGTGTTTGGGTTTTAAAAGGGTAAAAGGTGTAGTTTTCATGAAATCTGAGTGAAAAGTGCTATTTGACTGAATTTGAAGGTTTTATCTATTTTGACTAAAATCAGGGATTTTGAATACAATGACTTGGTATAAAATGTTTTGTGCTAATATGGAAGTTTTGATTAAAAGTGAACGTCGATCGGGTTGTGTAAAAATGAATGTTGAGGTGTGAGACCTCACTTAAATGTTTTGTGATAGTGAACGTGCTTGTAGTGCCAATGAGTATATCGGTGAGATGTTTTCTTTTTAAAATGATAAAGTGATTTTTCCAAGGGAATTTATTTGGAAATGGAGCTATGTGAAATGAATACTTTTCCCCGAGTAAGTTTTGGAAAAGATTATCATTTGAAACTACAAAGTGAGAGTGAACTGTATTAGTAAATGGAAAAGATTGAAGTGAATCTTATTGTTTGTTTTAAATTATTTTAGAAAGTGTGCAAGGCAGTGACTTTGAACCTTACGTGGAAGCCGAACCCTACTTCGGTGAGTTTCCATGCTTGTTTCGTGTTTACGTGCAAATGTTGGTAAATGAATGTATTGAAGTGATTGTTATGTGAAAATTGACTTTTGACCCCCAAATGGGGATGGTGTGTACTTTATCGCACCTACTCTATTTGAGTAAAAGTGATTGTGAAAGTGACTTGAAGTGATTGATTGTAAAGTGCTTTAAAGTGTATTATAGTGATTGCATGTGTTTGGAAAGGTCAGGAAATCCCTGAGACCTATAGGTGAACCCGTCAACTCGAACCGGAGGCTAGGCCTAGGTGAGGAGGAGAAAGGAAGAGCCATATAGTTACCAAAAGCGTCACAAAGCAGTTGACTTCGTGACCAGATATGCTCGGAACTTGGTTTTAAACCAGTCTCAAAGAGCAACAACCTGAAGTGAATTGAAAATGTACTCACGACTTGGCATGGACCGTCCCTGGAGAGTACTCAAATAAAGTGAAGTGTTTCAAAGTGAAAGTGCATTGTACACTATCAAAGTGAAGTGAAAAATGTTTGGCGTGCGGGCCCGGTGGGGGTTTGGAGGAGTAAGGAGAAAGAGTAATTCTACATGGTAATAGTGACAGTTGACGGAGTGTCAACTACCGTTCGTGGTTCTGTGGGCAAGTTTAGGTGGAATTTGTAGCCCCAGGAGACCCGTATCCTGCATTGAATTGTTAATTGCTTTTCTATCTGTTTATATTTCGTATTCCAGTGAAATTGTTTATGTGTTAAGTGGCTTGCATGTTTTTGGGAACTCACGGGCTTTTTAGCTCACCCTTTCCATTTGTTTTCCTTAGCAGGAAATGAGCAACCAAGTGGTGGTGCCAACCCTTGAGATTAGGGCTTTCATATGTTTTGATATGTATTTTGGAGAATTATGGATGTTGCCCCTTTTGTGGACTCTTGTTTAATGGAATCATGTATTTATCGAATTGTAATTGGGATGTTATGTATTTATAAGACATTGTACTCTTCTGTATTGTATCCAGGGTTTTAGTCGTTAAGTATTATTGAACAAGTGAGTGAGTGAGTCCTGGCGAGAACTGGGCAGGCGGTCCGCCGACCCCTTTGGTCCGCCTTAGGGGAAGGTGGGGTCGTCACAAAAGGAACTATGACACTTGCAACTCACTTCAGCCAAACCTTGTCCATTTGAGCAAGCAAACTTCAGATATTTTCTCTTTCTTGTTGTCTGAAAATTCTCACCAGAAAATCACCCTTAATCCTCTTTCATTCTCCCAAACTCACTTTCATTTTCACTTTAGCAATTCTCTCCAAGTTCCAACCGAAAATCCCCTCAACTCTCTCACCTTCACTTAGCATTTTCTTCCCCAAGCTTCACCCGAAAACTCTCCAACACTCTCTCACTTTTGCTCCAGAAAATTTCTTCCTCAAGCTTCAACTGGAAGCTTCTTCTTGTTCCTCCATCACTTGACCTTTTCTTGACCACTCAAGCCTTGCACCAAGAAGATATTCTTGGTTACAAGCTGCTGGAACCAAGTTAAAATTCTGGAGGACTAAGGCTGTCCCTCTTCCAACCGAACTAGGGCAAGTAAAAGGTAAACCCTAGTCCTTTTCTTTCTTTGTGAAATTTCCTAGTTAGCTTGAAAACTCTTTCCTTAGCTTATTCTGTTTCTTGAAGCTGGAAAACGGACTTGAATCAGCCTCCAAGCAGTCTTATCCAACCGTTTCTTGCTCAACCAAAGAGGGTAAGCTATAGCAACTTCTACTAGTTTCTTTCACAGCATTGGTTTCTCCATTCTTAGAATTACTTCACTTGTGTAGCTGGACATTGGATTTTACTAGCTTCAAAAACACTCTTGTGCAATCGTTCTTAAGGCCGGTTGGAGGTAAGAAAACCACCTTATAACCCCTTTGACATATATAGGTTGTCACTTTACAAAAATGTTATCTTGCTCCTAAAAACTGCCATGCATGTTTTGAGGGACTTAAAATTTTGCTTGCATGCATACACTACCTCATTATGTTGCTGGAAATATTATTGGACTGATGAGGGATATCATTTTTGGATACCCTAAGCTGACCGAAGCTTCAACCTTAGATTTATTTCACTCACTCCATGCATGATGATTATGTTGGCCGAACCTTTTTCTCATGCTTAGTTGTGGTTAATAACCTTACTTGCTTGCTGTTTTAGAGTGGATGTGGGCTGATGAGCTTGGCCCTACTCCATCCGAAGCTCTTTTAGTGTTTAGCATGCCGAAAACAGTCTTTGCATGAATCACATACCACTTGGTTTGAGAAACTTTAAGTTAAAAATTGCATGGATAAAGTGTTTCATCAAAACCAAGCTTGAGTTGTTATTTACTTGCTTGAGAATCGAAAAATCATTTTTCCTTGCATAAGATCTATTCGGCCAGATTAAAGACTGAAAATACAATGACTTGAAAGTTTGATTTTAAATGAAAAGATGATTTACACAACAAAAGGGAGAATCGGACTTGATGATTTCTACTTGGAACAAATTTGTATAGTTATACGTATTGTTTAGTTTAACCGTGTGCATGAGTTTTGAATTGTTATATGGATGTGTGAGGTGTTAATAGTCACGCTTAGCATTCTAGAAAATCAGACAAACCTTAACCACGTTGGATCTATGATTGAAATTTTCGTAAAGTCACTCAAACTATATTGTTCCAAGAAACCAGTGAGCAAACCGAGTCAAAAGAAAACGCTTATATCTCACTAATTATAATTCCAAATTATGCGCCGTCAGTGGCATCCGAAACTAGACCCAAAGAGCTTCATTCCATTACCTTATACGCCCCACAACTCATTTTCTACACGTCGTGGCGAACCAACGAACATCACTCAAAATCCAACCTGCAAACCAGTGGTTTCGAAAATGAATGTCCAAATTTGAGTACTTTCCAAATTGATTTGGCCGTTGATATTTCCTGAGAAAATAAAGAACTATGAATCTAGTTTTCAACGGTTTTGAAATCGCATTAATTTGCAAAAGAAAAACTTCCGATTTGAATTTTGAAAGAAACCATGGCAAATTAGTTTTGGCCATGAAAACGTAAGGACATTCCACTTTAAAAATTGTGGTTGTCGACCAAAACCCTAATTGCACTATTTTGATTTTAGCATGAAAACTTGTTTTAAGTATGTGAGACAAAATCAAATTGGTTTCAAACCCAAAACCCCGAAAGGATTGTTTTGTTCACTAACAAATAAGATTTAAACACCATTAGTGATTTCCCAACCAAGCAAACCTTTTCTCCAATTTCCCAACGGATAACGCTGCGTTATTCAAATCTTTCTAAACCTCAACTAATAAAATTATTCCAACCCTAATTACGCCGATTTTTGAAACTCACGCATTTTGACCTATCTAACCAAGACCTATATTTTCAAAATACAAACCACCGTTTTATCACCCTATCGACTCGTTAGGTAAACCTAAAATATATTCTTGTTTTCATAAAAGAAGTGAATTGGTCAAAATTGATTTTAATAATTAATACAATAATTATGTACCTCAAGACCCGACGGTGATATAAACGAGGGCTTTAAGACCGAGGACTTCGACTCATCTACTCAACCTTGACCAACTAAGGTGAGGGTTCCTATTTGTTGCTAATTGATTCTTGTTGCTAGGTATTACTTGTTATTGTATGATACCTGTTACTACATGTGATTTATCATTGATTGATTGAAACTAGGGTTTCATGTAAAATAAGTTTTATTGCTTAACTTGACTCAACGTGCTTAGGTGGTTTAGTATGTTTTGTTTTAAAAGAACAATAAAATTGTTTTCTTTTCGAGGCTTGAGGTGAAGAGGCTGGCCTTCAAGGCCCCCTCGCCCCTAAAGGCTGGTGCACTCTCCTAAGGGGGCTCGAGGTTGAAATTGATTGTCAGTTGTCCCTTACCTCTAAAATAATAAACTAAACCACTGTAATTGTGCATGTGCATGTCAACTGTGCATGACCGTTGGCCGTAGGGATCCCAAACCCCAGAGGCGAGTCGGCCTATTCCGAGCCAGCAGTAGGGCTTAGTCGGGTACGTCGACGGACCCTAGGTCCTGTTTAAAGGTTACCTCGAGTGTACACCACCTCCTGCTTGTTTGGTTTTCGGATCCGAAGTTGGGTGAAAGGGGTTGGAGAATGAAAAAAAAAATGACCAGAGTACTGCAGACTCTATTTTCTCCTCCCGAGATTGTTACTGTTACTGTTGATTGTTTGATTGGGTGGGCTAAGTGCCACGTTCGACGGGGGTCACCTCTAGAGCCGTACCAATCCATTGTTACTGTGACTGTTCCTGATTGATTGGCTCAATGAGCACCCTGATTGCTACTGTTTTGAAACCTGAAATTTGGATAAGATACTACTGTTACAATTTTCCTAAATTGGAAACCTTACTGTATTTGAAAACTGATCCTATATGGACATTATTGCCTTACAAAAGCTTGTTATGATTATGTGCTTAATTGCTATGTGTTTTGGGACTCTCACTGGGCTTAGAAGCTCACCCCATATATTTTTCCCCTTCCCAGGATTTCCAGGTATTGAGATGAGTGCTGAAGGAGTACAAGCCAGTTGAATCTTTTGAATGATTTATGTATTTTGAATCTATTATGATATTGATGACGATGTTTAAAATTTCCCTTGAATTATTGTGGTAAGGATTTGTGGATCGAACCCTGATGGATGTTGGTTGTAAGCTATATTCATCTATTTTAAGGATATATCCTGTTTAACACACCTCAGTTGGATTGATTGCTTGCTTGAGTCCTGGCGAGAGATGGGCTGGCGGCCGCGGGTCCTATGGTTCGCCTTAGGAAACGTGGGGCCGCCACACATTTCATTTGAATACCGACATAATTTAGCTTGAATTTCATGCCGATATCATTCGTCTTGAATTTCATTTGAATTTTGATACTTTTGTGGCCGTCATTCATGGCTGACATTTATGATATTTATGTTCAAAAGTCATTAGGGTCTTATGCTGGTGGCCCTCCAAAGGGATCCGAGGTATATCCCTTTGACTCTGTCTTTTTGTCCTCTTTTCCTTTTATGAATTCTAAATATTGATGAAGTATAGCAGGATTCTCCATTATTTTTGAAAATAAGAACTCATGAACAATTCCTTGGACTGTTTTAGATCAGGATAATTCCTTTTTATTTGGTGTTGATGGTCCCTCTTTTGCTTTTCTCTGAATGGGCTATCCAGCCTTCTGTACTTCATATTTAAACTTTTCACCAGTAGTGAGAAATCTTTGAATATTTTGTTGAGAACATAACTTTACTAAAAAGTCTGGCCATCATTTAACTTTGAATTCTCAAATTAGCGACATTGGTAAAGACTTGTCCAATATTTGAACAATTTTAAAACTTCAGCAAAATATCAAAGGGACTTTGAATTTTAAATGAAACATCACCGATTTTGAATAAGCTTCTCCTGGTGCTTTTCTCAAGTATAGTTGAAATCCCATTTTGCTTTTGGAGGTAGGATTTCTTATTGAGGACCAAAATAAATCCACCAGTGATAAAACCAAATTGGAAATTCTCTGTCACAGTTGGAATGAAAAGTAATTAAACCAGGAATGATCAAAGGGTCTAAAGAAAATGACCCTATACCATGCCATTTTGTAGTCTTCATATGTGTATCCAACTGGAATGCATTTGATTAAAAATTTCTTTTTTGAATATAATGAACTCCATTCTCACGGTTTGCATACTTTGCGAATAAGGAGATTGGAATAACCAATAGTTTGAG
Source organism: Gardenia jasminoides (assembly GCA_013103745.1). NCBI lineage: Eukaryota > Viridiplantae > Streptophyta > Magnoliopsida > Gentianales > Rubiaceae > Gardenia > Gardenia jasminoides. The sequence continues at coordinate 25,016,424 of CM023095.1, forward strand.
GTCTTCTTTTGTCTGGTTTGAGGTAGATCTCAATGGAATTTGAATCAATTAGAATTAACACATAGTATTTTTGAGTTGTTGATGAATCATCTGGACATCAGAAACATCCTTCTGGGAAAATACTTTGAGTAAGATTGGTGAATGATTGATAAGGAGGAGATTCTTTGAATCATGTCAGTCCGGTATGTTACGTAACATTTTTTTTAAAACATGTGGCTGAGTCTACTAGTTTGTTTTCTTCTTTAGATTTGGAAGGAGAAGGTCTTAGTTGAGTTTGAATTGAACAAGTTTGAACTGCTTAGGAGTAGGAAAGTGGTGGAAAATCAGCGATAGGGTTAAACCTATTGACAGTAGAATTTGAATTGGAATTTGAGTTAGCAATATTTCATAATCTTTGACTGATTGGGCTTTTGAATCCACTGTGACCTGCAATTCAAAAGGTTAGCATAGAATAAAATTTAAATATCTAAATTCTTTATAGATTAAATGACTACAATATCTCTCTTTTCCTACTTTATTTTGTTAATACTAATTCATTTATTTTTCTTCTTTTCATAAATCATATTTGTTTAATTGTAGTAACTGCAATTGAAGTTTTAACATAATGTTCATCATGTTTAGTTAGATATTGAGGAGCAACTCTTATATATTCATTATTTTTTTGGTGTAGAATTTTATTGGCATGCTTTATAATAATTTATTTATGAATTTGAGATTTTGAAAAGTGATCGTTTGGATTAGCTATTTTTGGAGTTGTTTTTCAAAAACAGTAGTGTAGCATTATTGTAGCGAAAAAATAATTACTGTAGATGTATTTGGATTACTGTAGATGTATTTGGTTTTTTTTTCTTTTCCAAGATTTTTTCCTTTTCTTTTTCCTTTTCCTTTTCCATTTCTTTTTTCTTTTTCCACATTCCCTCTTTTCCCGCTTCTTCTCCCGGTCGCCGACGCCGTCGCCGGCGCCAGCGATCAGAATTCTTTTTTTTTTTTTCCCTTTCTTCTTCTTCTTTCTTTCTCTCTTCCTTTCCTCCCTCCCCTCCCATTCCAGCCTTTCGCCCTGATCCCCTCTCCCTCCCTCCCAGATCTGGGTCACTGATCTGGGAGAGGAGAGGTGGGAGAAGAAGAAAGAGAAGAAGAGGGAAAAGAAGAAAAAGGAAAAAGAAAAAAGAAATGGAAAAGAAAAAAGGAATAGAAAAAAAAAGGGAAATTGGGTTGTTTTTGGGGTTGTATTTGGGGGTTGTATTTGGGGTGTGAAAAAATAGTTTTTCAAAAACAGGGGAAAAACAGCTAAATCCAAACGGAGCCGATATTTTCTAAACTGATGGATTGTTTCTAGTTGAGACTCTATGACCCTGTAAAAATTCTCGAGCCAAAAAGTCAGGAAGAGAATTATTTTTCTCCTTTTATAAATTCTATATCAAAATCAAATATAGAAAGAATGGCTTGCCATCGAGCAAAGATTTGTTTTGAAACTATATTTTGCATGTCTTTTTGTAAAACTTCTTTTGCTGATTTACAATCTATTTGTAATAAAGATTTTTTATTCTATAAATCATCATGGAATTTTGAAATACATAGTATGATTGATAGAATTTCCTTTTTTATTGTGGAGTAATTTTTTTGAGGTCCAGTCCAAACTCCTGAATGAAATCTGACTAATTGTTGAAAATTATTTTGATTATTTTGAATCTTTTGTTTTAATATTCCTCCATATCCCATTTCTGACGCATCTGTTTCTACTATCATAAATGCTAAAGGATGTGGAATACCTAGACAAGAAAGTGTTTTTATTTTTTGTTTAAGATTTTGAACTAGTTTAATATATTCATCAGTCCATGCAGGAGGATTCTTTTTCAATCTTTAATATAGTATTGCACATTTTTGTCTTATCTTTGGAAAGAAATTTGCTATATAATTTAAACATCCTAAAAATCTTTGTAATTGATTTTATCTTTAATCTTATCTGGGAATTTTTCTGAGAACTCTAATGCTCTATTTATTGGTCTAATACTTCCTTGATAAATATCATGATCCAAAAATCTTACTTTTGTTTGAAACAATCTCATTTTTGGAACTGATAGAACTAATCCATTTCTTTTTACGATATTAAGGAAAATATTTACATGTTTAAAAATGTTGTTCTAATGAATTAGAAGATACTAATATATCATCAATATATACTATAATAAATGAATTAAAAATATCATTTATAATATTTTGAAATTCTTAAGGGGAATTTTTTAAACTAAATGGCATTACTATCCACTCATAATTTCAGTTATAAAAGTAGTTTTATATTGATCTTTTTCAGTAATAACAATTTACCAATATTCTGATTTTAAATCAAATTTTTGAAAATATTTTTGCTTTATAAAGTCGATTCAAAAGATCTCTTTTGTTTGGAATAAGATATCTGATCCATTGCAAAACTTTGTAGAGTAGTTTATAATTTATAATTAATCTTGGAACTCCTTTTTCCTTTTCATCTTGATTCACGACATAAAATGCTGCACAACTCCAAGATGATTTTGATGGTCTAATTAATTTTTTATCTAGTAAAGTTTGGATTTCTTTTTTATAGAATTCTAATAATTCTACATTCATTTGAATAGGTCGCGCTTTAGTTGGAACAATGTTTTCAAAAAAATCTTTTTTCATAAGGTAATTCTAGTACATGCTTCTTTTTATCCCAAAGGTATTAGGAATTTCTACACATACTTCCTTTTTAATTATTTCTTCCATTTATTTAATTTTTTTTATTCAATTAGATTTGTTTGTAATTGTTCTTCTATTTTTACATAAGATTTTTCTTCCTTTAAGTATTGAATTTGTTGTTTTGCCTGTAGTATTGTATTTATTTGTTTATATATTGATGAGGACTGTTGTATAGAAAGTTCTTTTCATTTAATCGGGATTAGAAATTTAAATAATACCTTTTTACTAAAAATCTTTGTGTGACGTCCTTCACAATCTCTTGTAAAAGGATAAATTTGAACTAAAAATGGGATTCCCAATATCATTTTTTGAATTATATTTTTTACAATTAAAAAATAATGCTTTATACAATAATTATCATTACATGTGGTTGCATTTGATAGTTTATATTTTACTTCAAATACTTCTCCATTTGCTGCTAATAGTTGTTCATTTGTTCTTTCAAAGTATTTTATTGGAATCAATCATTCTTTAATACAACTTTGATCTACTCCACTATCTATTAATACTATAAATATTTGTTTAAAATTTTCTACTTTTATAGTTACCATTGCATGCCATTTTTGAAAACTTATTACTTCTAATATATGTAAATATTGTTCTTGGATTTCATTATTTTGTGGAATAATTATTTCTTGATCATTGCTTGTATCTTTAACTTTGGAGGTACTAGCTTTGTTTTATTTGTAATTATGGCTAATGTGGCTTCAATTTCTAAATCTTTTGTTTTTAATTCTACTATTTCATTTTTGATTGGCTTATTTGTTTCTTAAAACTAGTTGTTTCTATTTGTAAATCTATTGTAGTTTTTGGTTTACCAATACTAGGTGTTGGATATCGTTCTAATAATTTTAAAATACTAAAGGATTCAAAAACTTTTGGTGATTCTTCTTGTAATATTATATCTTTTAATCTATTTAAATACTCTCTTTTTACTTCAAGGTCTGTAATTTTTTCTATTATGTCTAATAGGAATTCTGTACCTTTCTCTTTTGTAATTACATTTAAATATTCTTTGCTGACAATTACATGAAATATCATCTTGTTCTTCTTCTTCTATATGAATATCATTATAGTACTCATCTTCTGTTTTGTGTTCATTTATTAATAATGCCATTAATTTATCTTTTAATTCCGTTTCTTCTTGAAATATTTCATTAATTTTTTTTTAGTTTACATTAATCTACTTTATGACCAAATTTCCCACACTTCCAGCATGTATTGTTAAATTTATATTTTCTAAATTTTTTCTTCTTATAAAATTGTTTATTATTTCCTTTATTTTGGTAATTTTTATTTCTTTTGAATTTGTTATATTTTTTCTTTCTTTTTGAAGAAAGTGATTTAATTATTTTTATTCCAAATGCTTCATAGAATTATCCTACTTCTTTTCTTTCTAAGCCATATTTCATTTGAATTTTTAATTCTGAACATAAGGCTAATCCTTCTTTTTTAATAAAATGGAATAATTGTTCAAAAGTCATTTGTTCAAAATTGATTATTTTTTAACCCATCTCTTTTTGTAAATTATTCATTATTCTTTGTGAAAATAGATTTGGTAATCTAGTAACAAATCTTTCTTTCCAAAAAGAAGCACTACAATCAGGTCTTTTTAATACATGAGTTAAAAACATTTCCTTATACCATCTAAAATTTGTCAAAGTTGGGCATCTTAAATTTGTTAAAAATATTTTTGAAGCATTTAATTCTTCTTTTAGATTTCCTACAAATTACATAGATATTGTAACTATTCAAAATTCACTAGCATCAGGTTATTCTTGAATATTTCCTTGCTCATCTTCTATACTTATGGTACATTCTAAATTTGTAATTTTTCTTGAATTGTTAATGCATTATCCCACCAATATTTTAATTGGCCTATAAATCCTGATATTAATAAACTTGCTGTTATTTTTTCTTCTATACTTTGAATTTTATAAGCAGTTCTTACCATACCTATTTCTTGTAATGTATTTAATCTTTCATATTCTATTTTTTCATATATATTCCATTCATATATTGATTTTTCATCATATTTGGTTGTATGAAATTTTGCTCTTTCTTCAGATTGTATATCAGGTGGAGTAGGTTGAGGATAATAATTTCTGGTTTCTGCTATTTTCCAATTTTTCTTTGAGTTTTATGTCTTTCGAGTGTTATGTCTTCTTATTCTATTTATTTGATTATCCTTGTTTTCTTTAAATTGTTGTTCTATTGGGAGAATTTTATTTATTGTAGATTCTTCATCAAAGTTGTCGCTTGAATTTATTTCGGTCTAACTATCTGATAATTCTTCTTTTGGTCCTAAATTTTCTAGATTATTTATTCTTAAATTTCCATTATTTTCTAAAGAAAGGCTTTGAGAGATTTTTGAAAGTATAGAATTATTTTCTAGGATATCATTAATTCCCCATTCTAGTAGACACTTCTTTATAGCCTTTCCAATTTCAGTTCCCTTATGGCAAGTAATAGGGCAAAAATTCAGGATAATTTTCTTGAGTTTCCAATCCTTATCAATGAAATGGACAGTGAGACACATATAGTTTATCCTTTGAATAGATGTCCAAAAATCTATAGTTAGACAAATTCTACTATTGTTATTTTTTATGACATGTTTCAGCTTAATTTTTTTTTCTAAGTATAGCTAATAACAATCTCTAGAAATAGTCCATCTAGAAGGAATTCTAAATGATGGATAGACAGTCTGCAATATGTGCATCATATGTTGAAAGCCTCTTCACCCTACATGTTTAGAAGGCAATTCATCTACAATTATCATGTAAGCTATGCTTTTTCTAATAGCTTCAGCATCGAATTTTCAACTTATAAGTGACTCTTTAACATCTCTCCCTGAAGTTTCAGTTTCACCCAACAATAAAGTAGCCTGACTACATTGTTTATTTTGAGGATTTAGATGACATTTAACTACATGAGTGTTAAGAGGAGTAGTACCATTACTTCTAGAATCCACAGCTATGACCTTCTCACAATATATGCATACCGCATGACGAACTCCTTTTACATTTTTATATCAAAATGATCTCAAGTTTTGGATCTCTTCCTGTGCTCTCCTCTTCTTTTAGCAACACCAGATTCTTCAAAAATTTCTGTGGTGCTAGGAGAAAGAATTCCAGATGACCCTTCTTGTTCCAGCACCTCACTGCTTGGATTGCTTGCAGTTGTAGCATCAGCAGACATAGTTTCAAATTTCTGTAAATCTGACCATGTAAAATATGCAATTAAGTGCTACAATCATCAATAAATAAGAATATGATAGAATTGCATCTTAATTGGAAAGAAATACACAAATGCTATAAGTTAGAATTTCTCAAACACAAATGATATAAGGTAGCACTTCTTATGCATGTATGTGTGTGTATCAGAAACAAGGAACAAGTCCATTGAATAACAGTCCATGTATAGATGATCTTAATAGAATAAAGTGTGCAACTAGCAAGAAATGCAAAAGCATTACTAGTAGTGAAATTATATGAACTCCATTGAATAACAATCCATGGAAAAAAATGCTTAATAATTATCTCCCACTAGCAATAACAAAGGTAGTCCAATGAGGATATTTTTCTTTTGTTTAGCAATCAATTTTCACCATTGATTGTCCTTCAATTTCACAGCTAATTACTTCACATGCACACTTAATCTTAACAGAATAAAGCTCAAATCTTTGAAAGCAATTTTAGCCATATCACAACTTATAGATTATGGCAAAAATTGTCAATTACCATTTCATGAGCAAATTGCAACTACATTAGAGTAAAATCGAAGAAAGGAAATTCAATTGGGAATTTAGAGCAACTTATAGACCTACAAAGTAAAATTTAAAATGTAAATTGTAAAGACTAAAGTTACCTTGTTGAGTTGTTGACTAGTGAATCTTCACTACTGACTTTGACTGTACGGTGTGCGTGGTGTGGTGGAGAGGCTCTGTCTGCGACGGTAATTGCCTGGCCTTGGTGGACTAGTTGTGACCAGTGAGGAGAGATTTGAGGACAGAGAGAGCTGAGAGGGGCGAGAAAACCGAGCCTTGAGAAGTGAGGTGTGAGAGAAGTCTGGTGGTGACTGGTAAGGGTTTGTCCAACGAAGGGAGTGAGAGGGGGAGGGAGGTGGCTGTGTTGCCGCTGTGGTGCTACAATAGGGAGGAGGTGGCATGCTGGGCTTGGGCGATAAGAAAGAAACTAAGAATGAATGAGTAAAAAACAATTAGGGTTAGACTTAGATAGTTGACTTGGACTACTTCTAATAGTATAATTAATAAATATACATTATATACTATTCAAAAATTTGAATTTGAAAACTGTAAATTTTTACCATTTTACCATTTTAAATTCGAATTCGGTAAGACTAAATTGAAAATTCTTGAAATCGATTTCGAACTAAATTCGATACTTCTTAATTCAGAAAATTCAATTTACTGATCAAATTCTCGAATTACCAACTTCAAATTACTAATTTCGAATTACCAAAATCAAATCGAATTCGATCAGTAATTTGGTAATTACCGTAGTTGCTCACCCCTACCTGCGGCCATTTTATCGATTATTGCTCTTAATTTGAAAAATAATCAAAACATGTGGCAAATTACAAGGGTATTTTTGTCCACTACTATTTTCTCCCTCAAATGATGATGTTTTTTGCCCAAATAATCTGAACACGTGACAAATTACAGTAGGGTTCTAAATTGAGTCCCTATTTTTCTCTCAAATAATTATGTTTAGGTATATGTTTGATGTCAAAAATAACGAGGATTATAGGGTTTGGTTGGTGATGAACAAAACTACCCTATAATTTGCCATGTTCGATTATTTTTTTAGATTAAGAGCAATAATGATGAAATGGCCACGGGTGTACTGATTAGTGAGTTTAGTGGCCAATTCGTGATGAAAAATTGTTTAATGGCCAAAAGTTGGTCTAAGCAATAGTTTAATAGTCGCTCACGTTTTTGGCCCACAAAAAAAAACCAAGTTTTGGAGTTTAATACCAACGATGCCCTTTTAATCTTTATTTTTATCTTGTCTTAATTTTTAAAGTCGGGTACTTAGTTAAATAATTTTTGCATTTCCTTTTTTTCTCTCCAAATTTCTTTGCGAAGAACTTTTACAAGTTATGGAGATGAAAAATATTTGTTCTTTTGGATAGGTAGCGATTTGGTATAAAGTGTATGTATTAGAAAAAAGAGCTTTCTCTTAACATTATTTTCAACTAGGGATATAGGCATCCCCACGTACGTGGCCAATTAAGAAATAATTCACAAGAGAAAAAAGCTAGATTGAAAGTTTTATTAGGCTAATAAATATATGAGACCTCTTTTATTTTCTTTTCTGGAAAATTCTAAGTTATTTTTGGTAATTGAGCTTGCAAATTGCTAGAGAATCGGCATTGATGTTAGATGTAGTTGAAAATTTTTTATTATGGACATGCGTTGTTATGACATTGAAATTGTTGGAAATTCTAACTCAGTATTTTCATAAGATTCAGAAAAAGTGAACGCATGATACTCAAAACTGTTAGTAAGTGCGATAATCATTGGCTAGAAGAAGCTATAGGAATTGTGGAGGAGGATTCAGACCTGAAGTGCCACTTGAGTTGCTGCCTAGATTTTGGTCATATAATTCTATTCCCGAATAAATGAAGAACAATGAATAAAATGGTATGCATGTACAGAGTAAGGATCTCTGAGCTTCAAATGCCCAGCACAGATTCAGGAAGCCCTGAAAAAGACAGGGTATTAAGAACCAAACGTTACAACTAGAGCTGGTGCATCAAGCCGTGAAAAAGCCAGATCTAACAGATCCTGCGGTCATGACCAAACATTACAGCACGAGATCGTATGCAGCATTAGCCACAAACACAACGAGCTCATCGACTTTCACATTATAACAGCTTTCACAGTGAGCTTTAGTCCCATTTTCAGTGAATTACTCCAGAGTCCAGTGTAAAGGTGCGGATTCCCAAGCCAAGAATTATTTTCATGATGAGCCTTGAGCGAGGGGTTAGCCTGCCCAGCCACAACATGATCGGCTGTAGTAACAAATTACCTGTCATAAAAGAATATCTAAACTTCGCTCGACTGGGTCATTTAGACATTCTCATCACTAGGAAAACTGGAACATGGTACCAGGAAAGTGACCAATCAATCAAACTAAAGTTTCTCAAAACACCCTTAAGATGTAAAATTTTGATGGATATTGATAAGAAAATTAAAATAGCATTTATACAGGAAGACAATCCCTTTGCATATTCACAATAAACCATCACTATTGATGGCCCTCTATATTCTGTTGCTATTTACAGAAGCCTAAAGTTGTCAGAGCTATGGCATCGGCAGTCTTACGGCTGTACTGAGTGTCTAGGATGGGATGTCATCAAAGGCCACCTTTTCATCCTATCCTAGCATGATAAGCCACTCCTCTCTGCAACAATCGCTCCTTGGGCGATGCCTTCTCATTTAGATGTAATTGCAATCATATAGGGCTTGCTCTTGATACCTGCAATTGCAAAAATTGTCTCAGTAAGCTCTATGTGGTTAAGAAATTTATAAAAATTTGAAACAGAGCGGTTTAAAGTGGAGAAAAGGCTGGTTAGCCAGATGACTTTTCAATACATTGTCTTTTCCTTATTTTACCTTGGAGGAGGCATTAAGAGAAATAACAAAAATCACTTCATATGACAAACTCAAACCAGTGTTGATTCTCATCATGCACTATATTGGAATAGGATTTGCTTTAAGTTCCCCAATTCATTCGCTTACCCTTCACCCATCTAATTGTCTCCCTCTGTGTTTGAGTATGACAGTGTACATACTGTTTTCAACACTCAAGAGACTAATTTCCATAAAAACTTTGTCATGTAAATAGAACTGTACTCATGAAAACCCAAAAGGTGAGCCCATTTAACCTAGTAAAATTTCAACACTTATTACTTAAGAATATTGATATTTTCCAAGCCATCAATATGTGAAAGCTGGCCTTTACTTGAAGGAAGAAAAAGAGGGACAAGATAACAGTATGTACGCTTTGAGAACTACAAGACTAGTCAGAACAAGTCCTACCATTTCCTACATGCAATTGAGACTATACATAGACTAATCACCAGTAATATGCTGACAGCTTAGATCTGATACGAACTTTTGGCTTCAGGCAATTTATGAACTCAGTACATCAAGCTTAAAGTTTCACAAATCTGAACAACCTCCAAATTAAATGAATCCTCTGCCTCATACTTAAGAAAGTTAGTCCAACAACTATGGTTTTATGTACTTAATAATCAATGGCCCCTGTATTTGGTTAAGAATAAAAGAGAAACATTAATTAGATCAGTTGAAAAACATTCATGGAAGTATTATTAACAATTTCCACAGAATGAAACACTTGCCTAGTACTATCAAACACTTTACTCAGAAGAAAGCAACAATAACTAAATTCCAAGATAAAGGGGGAAAAGTTCCTAAAGATCTCTGAATCATATCAAATTTGATTCTTGGTGCCACCAAGTAGTAAATGCCTGTTACAGATCAAAAAGGCTGTATAATATCTTACACAAGATATTCGTTTCCTATGAGATGGCAATCCAAGATATAACAAGCTCAACCATGGGTATCACATTTTACATGGAGGAATACCATCGCTATTAAATCTGGCAGACCTATACTAGCAGTGCTTGATCAATAGGCTACGTTTCAGTATGAAGTCTATTACCAGGAACTCTCCAAATCAATATGCATGGAAGATGTTTCTAGAATTTGCTAAGAAGAATTTGTGCAATGAGTGGCAGACAACTCCAGGGGTGCACAAGGGTGTTAGGAAATTCACCAAATGATTGGCATGCATAATCCGCCTACTCATGAATCTTTGCAAATGCCTTCAACTTATTTCTATGGGATGCCATTTTCTGGCAGGAGCGACACGCATGCTGTTATAATCTGTCAATTTGCACAGCTGGACAAGTGTAACGCTTAAGTGCGGATTTTTTAATATCATAAACCAACTGTGGTTGCATACTTTCTAATACATTACCGAGCTAGCAGTAAAACAAACAGGTTGTAGTTTCAGCCCCGTATCCACTTATTAAATGCACCTTCAGTTCCTATAGCCTAATGGTAGATGTCCTAGAAGAATAAAATAAACGGATTTTAAATAAAGACCTAAGGTGTTTACTTCACACTTTACTTTAGGATATAATGAAGCTTAACAAATCGGCCAAATGATAAAAAAGCCTATCCTATCCTTTCAAGCTTTTAGTGCAGAAGAAAAATCTCTTTCTACAGCCTCTTCTGGGTGGAGAAACACTTTCAGATGCATTGACCATGTAAACTCCTTAAGTTGGATTCCTTCTCCAGCTTCAAGTTCTCTCTCGCAAATGCAGGCCTTAAGAACTCTAGTCAAGCACCAGTTATGCATCAAGCATGAATGTCAAGCAGAAGCAAGTGAACCCCAGAGAGATCACTCCTAAGAAACCATAACCACAATAAGGAAAATCAACGAAATATAAGTCTAATATTCCTTACATCATGGGTGTCAATATGCCCTAAGGTTTCCTTCGATAAACTTCCAGATTGGTTCAGGAGAACATCCAAGAAATTGCCTTCTGGAATCCATATTTGCTGACAAGGCATATATAGTTGAGACTAAAAGTCAAGGGAAACAAAATAGACTTTACTTTACGTAAATGTGAATATCATAGTAATTCAATAGCAATTGTTGATAAAGAAAAAGGTGACTAGACATTACTTTACATGTATATTACCCAAAGACTTGTACTCCATCCGTGGAATTCTACTCAAATTTTTTTTTTCTTTTTTGCAAAATTTCATTATTTTTACTTTGTTAGTCATTAAATTCTTGAAGAAGTTTTTTTCATAAGCGAAAATTTATCATGTCACTTTATAGGTTATGCTAATTATTAAATGCATGCATGATTGTTACTTGCTATATGAATATTTTTTTTCAAATCTTTTTCTCCTATTGGTTGTGGAAAGCTAATACTGGACTCCCATTTTTGATAATATAAAAATACAAAAACACTGTGTTATCTTATGCGACGACAACTTGAGAGAACATAGAATGGTTATAATAGAGATTAAAATAGGGGAATTCTTGTTTTTGACATAATTTAGAGAAGTGTCATCTATACATGCAGAAATGAAATTTCATTTCCTTCATCTAGTTGTGCCCCACTGATGGTAAATCCAAGCTCTGCCACTGTTCAAAGCTATTGGTCTATAAACCACAAAGCCCATAGCATCTAATGAGAAAGAACAGGTTAAACTTTATTCATGAACTGAATCAATTCTAGCTCTAATATGCTTCACCACAGATGAAATCTTGGTGTTCCTTATGAATCGGTTTGCTTTGAAATCATCTTCCTCGCACCCATCCCCTAAGCAGCATCTGCAACTTATCCACCAGGATCTTTGGCACTTATTCATATCTGTGCCAGCATGAATAGAAGGAAGACAAGCTGACACAGGTTCCTATGGTGGTCCTTTTGTGGGCGAACTAGCACTACAACCTTATAGGTAGAGATACACTTTCTTTTTTTTTTTTTTTTAAACCGCTGATTTATCTGAACCTATTTCCCATGTGAAGCAGCCAATTATTCATCCAAGGTCTGCTTGGAAAAGGGATACGTGAGCATCAGTTAATGAAATTTTTTCATGATGCAATGGCCTGGTTATAAACAACTTAAAATCAGCTGAGAATTCTTTCTTCTCAAAACATTTTTTAAATTCATTTTAGAGCCATAAGCAGTTTTGATCTGTTGCCGCTTAAGCTGTTTTTAGCTTATTTTATGTTTGAAAAAGCTGATTTGAGAAGCAGCACTGGAGAATCTTTTGAAAGTAGCTTTTAGCTTTTCAAACTATGTAAAACAAAAACATACTTTTGATATTATTTATCAGATTCTCAACCGTCACATATCAATAATCGGTTTTTGAAAAGCACGTTTGAGAAGAAGCCCAATATGTTTTCTTTTGAAAAAAATGGTGTTTACCCACAACTTAGGAAAAATCAGAGATCTTGCAGCATCAGAATATTCATCAAATCATAAGAAGGCTGTTTCAGAGCTTGGGGCAAGTTACCCAAAACAAAAAGGCATTGGGAAGATGAAAAGGTTAATAGAATAACAGATTCCTTGGCCTTGGAAATCTGAAGTATGGAATCCAGTCTCTAGCCAAACTTGTTTTAAGATATATAAAAAGCAGCTGATATATAAGCATCATAGGCTGAATGAACAGAGACATAAACAAGGAAAAAGATGATCACAGAGCAAGGTACTCCCTTGACCTGGTGTTAGCTAATTTAAGGCAAAATTGCATCTTGCCAAATCCACACCCAAGATATAACTAAGTCTTATCACTAGATTACTAATGTGTCAAACTAAAAATAAATGACTCCTCAAAACCACTAGCAGAATGGACAGAAAGCTAGAAAAGACAAACTTCTGCCTCCCCAACATGTGTACTAAACTTGTTGAGAGTGGTAAGCTGCCAATGGCATACACTCCATCTATCGAAGTTTCAATCAGTAGTTACCTGAGTCTACAGTTTGAACCATATCACCAATGTGACAAAAGGCAAGTCATCCAGGATCACTTAAGTAAATCCATATTACTGGAAGAAGGGTAGCAACCTTTTTCACTAGGTTGCTGTGTGGTGCAAGTTTTTTATAGCTGCTCCTTACTAACAATTGTCACAGGAATCAGTAACTTAGGTGTCTCTTTCAAATTCAATGCATCTAATCTTTTCAAGCAGGGAGTCAAGAGAAGGCAAGTGATAATTTCTTAATGTGAATCCTTTGAATGTAGGACAAATAAAATTTAATATTTGCATTCAGTTATAGCTTGGCAGATGTCCCATGGGGTTATCCTGAAGAAGTTCCATGACTCTGGTAGGAGTAAGCACTGCAAGCTCTTTAGACATGTCTAGGGATCATTTAGTTAGTGGCTGTTTTACTTGAATAAAGTAGAGCTATCACGTCTTTTCCATCCATAGTATCCTGGGTATTAGGTAGACAAATACTCCAAGATGCAAGAGGGGACTAGTTTATGATTCTAGGCCGATAGCATAGTTTGCCCTCAATTCCTGAATCCTCTTTCTCCATACCATGTCTTCGTTTTCTTTTCTTAATCTGGAAGAACAGAGTCTTTGAAACATGATACATTCAGTAGGCATTCCGCAACATGTTTGCTGACTGAAGCATGAAGGAAAATAGCAAATTGAAACTCAAATCATATAGGATCAAAGATTGAATATAGAGACAGACAGCTACTATCCATGCAAATGCTACTCGTCAAGAACATTAATATCGCCACAAATTGCAATGAAGAAATAAAGAGCTGCTAACCTGATTCTGCAAACTGGCTGCAGTTGTCCAGCGCTGGGGATGCACTGTTAGTGAGCTATCACTGATGAAAGCAATTGTTCTTGATTCTTGCTCTCTATTAATTACAAGTGGAGCTGGTAACTCTCTCATCACCCACAATATAAATGCAGATGGTATAGATGAACCTGCAGTGACTATCATATCAATTTGGACTCCTGTCATTTGTTCGGGAAAAATAAGTAGGAAAAGAGTTGCACAATTAATGCAATAAATTACCAAAAACTTGTTTAGTTACTTTCATTCCTTCACTAAGGCTAGGCATCAGCAATAGATTTGCAACCAACTCTCACTATTTTCCAAGAAGCTATATTATCAACTGGAGGACGACTACTACTCATTCATCTGAGCAGTTCTTCCAAATTAGGTAACAACAAGAAACTCTAGCTGAAAAGCTATGCTCTTACAGGGACATATCAATTTCTTGTGTTCCAAATCAACTTAAGGTACCTTGTGTTTATAATTTGACCAGAAATGAAAGATTTTAAAGTCTTTTAACATATATGTATTGGAGTTTGTGCACAACAAGAGATGAGACTGAAACTCATAGCCTAAAACATGAACTCAGGAGTAGACTCTGCATATAAATGTTCAAAATCTCTTCAATCAGAGTGTTTAGTTAATTCCTACTAAAAATGAATGCTTCCCCAGAATTCTGAGTGCATTAACTGATCAAAGTAACAGCTAATAAACTCTCAGAGTTATGAGGAAAGATACGAAGAAGCAACCCGCTTTATCTTGATGGAATCACCATATAAAATTTAAAACAGAAGCATCAGACGCCCCTGGCAGACATTAGAAATTTTAGCCCTAGATTGCATACTATCATGTCAAATTCAGTTCACCACCTTCATTTTTCTTTTACAGGATTTCCCATCAATCAATCTCTATATTATTTTCTGAAACTTGGCTCTTCAGATAATACAAAAATCAGGAAATCAATAAATAAGAAAGAAATATGGCGTTTGTCAGATATATCATTAGAATTCCTATTAGTCAAACATTCAGATTTTGTTAACTCAAAATTTGTAAAAGCCCCGACTTAATTTCCGCAGGTAAACAAACTAAAATTGCCAGTTGCGCTCAGTCAACCAGTGCTAGGTTTATGAAACTCTGGGGCTCATAGTTGAAAGACTCAACTAGTCTTTCTCCAACATTCACCACCGAAACTTCATTCTTCAGCTAGTTTTTGAAGTGGCTGAGTTCCACTTATTCTCACTTAGTTCTACCGCTCTTTGAACTTGTAGTGAGAAATTGCAGAATCTGCCAACTGATGTGTATAAAATAATTCATCAGTGTGCTCCACACCCACAAACACTGTAGTTATGCTGTCAACCAACAACCATAACAAAAGTTTGAGAAGATCACTGCATGAGGTAATATCAATACTAAATGAAGTCAGCTTAATCCGAATTCATGTCCAAGCCTAATGCAAAAGTCAAGCGTTAAACTATAGCCCCATAGCAAATATAGATTATAGCCAGCTCTGTCCAAGCACATTAGTAATCAGATGTTGCAATATCATGCTGAATGGGAAAGCCAGGGCCTAGTCCAGCTAAGTCGAGGAGGTGAAATAAATAAAGAGGCATCCAAGTTCTTCCAACAGAATCACGCATTGGAGCTCCTTACCAGAAATCAACCAATTCTAATTGGCTTCTTCACTTCTCACAGAAACTAGGAAGGTAGTTTTTCCAAGTTGACATTTCAAGCACTGAAATATTTTAGAACCAAAAATTGAAATTTTACACTACACATAGAAGTGAAACAATTTTAGGTTGTGAAAATTTCACATATGTCCATGACAAATATGCGTGCAGACTGTCTATATTAGTCTTATGAATCTATTCTTAATTAACTAGTTTAGATGACATCAAGTTCACTTTAAGGGCTTCAGAGCATAGAGCAAGTAATTCTTTTAAAAGGCTATGTCTAAAGTAAAGACCAATACTTGTTAGTCAATATATGGATATATATTTTCTTGGGCACCTGTTAGTCGGTATATGAATACCTAGTGTATATTTTTTTAAGCCATTCTGAAACAGAATTTTAATCCCTAATTTATTGCGAAGTGCTTATAGATGAGGTAAAATAATTGTACTGTTTCATCCAGGGAAAACAAAATATAAAAGCATAGTTTGAAGAAGCTACAAGTACCTAAAAAGTAATAGAAAACCAGAAGAACAGAGGTATAAACACCCCTAATTGTCTCTTGATTCCAGTCATAAAGAAGCTGCAATAATGGCAATGTTGATTCTTAGAGATACATCGATAAATCAAAACAGAGACCAAAGAAATCATTCAAGAAACCAGTATAGAACCTACAGGTATATCTGTAAGTAGCGCAACGAGAGCATATGGAGTAAAACATAGAACAGAGACAATGGCCAGTCCAGCAACCTGCACTCAGCAGAATATTACTTAAGATGATTAAATTCAAAAAGTCAAAGATTTAAAAAAAAAAAAAAAATCTCCAAGATCAGTAGACGTATACATATAAAGAAAGCAGTTCATCTTTTATGGCCCTACTGGCTCATAGATTAACAAAAGAATTAAAAGACAGTTCATTCTGCTCCAAGAACTATATGACAGACCACACATAGGCAGCATACTAAATTTGTATTTAGGTCACCCTGTCCAAGTCTAAACAGCAACTATTAGACAGTAGGCCAATAAAACAACATCTAAAGCTGCACTGTAGGATGGTGAAGCACATACCTTCCATTTCTCTGAAGCAACTCTTTCAGATCTAACTTTGCTCATTTTCAGGAACAATACAAGCCCTGAGTAGGAAATCTATTGGATGAGTACTAAAGAGAAAATATGCGTTTGCTGAAGGAAGCAACCTATCAACAGATATTTAGTCTACATCTTTAGATAATACTTGGACAGTCACAGGCAGGTTACCTTGCATATGTGACTAATATAATAAATGTGCCATTTCATAACTATTTTAACCCAAAACAATGGAACACAAGTTTGGATGGTGCAGCGTGAAGTATTCTCTAGGCTCTCATAAAGCTTTTTATGGGGCCAGTAAGTGTCATTTATGTCTGCCCTGTTCTCTGATTCTTTAAGTCGATAATACAACGAGTTAAAAGATTATACTGGTGACAATTTCCTATTGGGTAGGAATAATTTTAGCTACTGTCATATAAACAAAATAAACAGATCCAATTGAGCCATAGACACAAGCTAATAGATGTTAAAATCAAGGAGCTCCCTTTTCTCAAACTGCAATATCTAGTTTACGGATGTACACTACAGCTCAATTCTCTACACACATACTCTCAAGACTGATGCATGCAGGTATAGAGGAAGCCTACAAGAGCAAAGAAACCAAGTGCATACACGAAAAGACGTGGACCCAAATGAAGGCTTAATTAAATACTTTGAAGTGAGTTTAGAACCAACAAGAGATTACATCCCAATCATCTTCGGTATCAGAAATGTACAATTTCACTCGCATGTGAAATTGTCAGGGTAATTAGTTTCCTCATATATTTTCAAGTAAAATACCTAAAAAATAAGCAATTCAGGCACTATTTACAAAACACAAATAGATAGATAAACAAATATAGGAAACAAAAAACCATTAGCTGCATATTGTGTGAACTGACATAAAACTATTAGAGATATAATCACTGAATTATCTTAGTTTACTCTAATCCATATTTAGGATTATTCTTAGAGGGACAATTGGTTCACTGGCAATAGTCATAATAGATAAATATCAACAAATCTCTAATGCCTGACAGTAAAGCACATTTCATGCCACTAGCGAAATGTACATAGTAACTACTCACCATAACATGCCAATGCTCCTCCAAGAGTAAAAACCGCAACAGCAAACAGATCTATGTAGACCTGCATTACAACTAATATCAATATCATGACTCAGGAACTAGAGAGAGGGAGGGAGAGAGGGAGAGAGGGAGGCAGAGAGATACACGTGCTTTGCACACGCACCCCTGTAAAGCTCCTCCACAAATACAGACAGGCACAGTCATGCTATTTACCCAGCCTTGTAGAATACTGCTAAGCTATTACAACCTTACATCCATTCTTCAACCACTTGTTCATTTCAACAGTCAAACACTTACCTATGCAAACCCTTCTCAGACTAGTTTTGCTTGACAGATTATTAAGGCACATAAAAATTGCATTTGAATAGTCAAGAGTTGTACTTTTTCCAAAAATCAACATACATGCACAGCCGGAAAGGCACTGAAGATGCAAAAGAGAGGAATGTTGATACAACTCTAAGAAACACAGCTGAAAGAAGGAGCTCTGCAAAAATGTATTTCACACTGCAGACAACATCTAATTACAGAAAATATAGCCTGACTATCAAAATACTTCTCCCTAAAAAGTAGTCTGCTGTGCACAAAATTCATTTGACCTCCATCAAATGAACAGTACTCCCCCTTTTTATCATCTCCATTAGTTTGTGGGGGTGGGTTGGTTTGAAAGGTTATATAGAGTATGAAATATGATCTTATAGCAGTATAGAGCTATGAGGATACTTCTCCAGGTATTATTTCCTAAAACCTCCATGCACTACTGGAATGTGACCAAGATTCACAAAGAATAACAGATATTCTTTCACCTTCATGATTCACTGACATGATCAGACATATTATCATTAGATCTAGAGTTTCCTATTCAAATCACGCAATCACCAATAACAAGAATTAAGTAAATAAAAAGGCATATGCACATCCATACCCGAGCAACCATGGATGAATTTAAAGAATTTTCGCCCTTCCCAATCCATATTAGGACAGCAGATACAGCCATTAGTGCAAAAATTAGCACAGTGACCTGGGGAACAGTGTTTCAAATGAATCAACAGCATAAATACGCAGAAAATAAGATGCATTAGTTACAATGCATGAGATAAATGATAAGCAATAGATAATAGAAGTGTAGAAGGTTTTTTTTTTTGGCTCAATGTACCAGAATCACAATTTTTTGGCGGCTACCAACATGAACTGCTCGAAAGGAGCAACATTTTCTGCCACTATGAACATCTGCATTTTCTTTATTCATCTTTTCCAACAGAGCTTCCCGCGGATTGTACCCATCGTCTTCGTCATCCTCGTCATTAGACTGATGGCAAAGGTCAACCCTAGGAAATCATCCAAAATAAGAAACACATAACTATTGTAGAAAGAACTATGAAATCAAAGTAGAATTCTGACCAATTTCTGGCTGCAAAGGTATTAAAGTTTCTGCTATATATTTAAGGTTGAAATATGATTGCAGGTTGGAAGAATGAAGTATGGTAATTCAGGTTATCATTAACAAGATAAATGATAACGCTAGGCCAGCAAATGTGCCGAGTTGAGTCAAGCTTTTGCTTAATCGAGCCAAGCTTGAACCAGTTTTATGAGGCTCAAACTCAATCTAGCTCTCAATGCAGAACTTGAGCTCAAGCTCAAACTCCAGTTTGAGACTAATCGAGCACAAGTTTGAGCCTAATGAATCTCAAATAAAAAAATTATAATATTTTTTAAAAAATGGATAAAGAAGACAAATAAATAATAAAATTATTGGAGGAGTACATGTAATTTCACTGCTAATAATAATTTGTTAACATATATAGAATCAAGATGGCCTGACAAACCCATGAGCTTAGTATATCTATACTAGCTCGACTCGACAACTCGCTAAGTAGGCTCAAGCTCGACTCGAGCACAGTAAAACCAAGCTGGCTCGCAAAAACCCGAGCTTGATTGAAGCTTTGATGGAGCCACCTCACTTAGCTTGCAGCCCTAAATAATACATGAGATCTTTAGAATATTTCCAATGCACAATTAGGAGAAAATAAACCTATGTTCAGATCTTGGACCATAGAAGCATTTCAATACAAAATATATGCAAATGACACCACCTGACCTGATTGTAACATTGGTGTTATTATTGTTGTTCTTAAGTAACTTACCAGACTGTTTGTTTTCTTTTACATGTCTCAAATGGATGCTACTACCTGGTTAAGATCCTCTCAACTACAACTGAAAGTTTGAAAATTTTGATCACACCCCACATACATACTTCCAGCCGACACTTGCACCATATCTATGTAGCATCTCTCTAGTCGGCATACTAAACACTCAGATAGTAATGTCAGGTTCACAGAATATAATATCCAAATATTGGGAACAAAAAAATCTATGATGATAATTCCAGACTGCAGATCCTTCAAAATGAAATAATGATGCACAAAAAGTATCGTAAACCAACAAAGCATGATACTCACGCAGATCAAAAGTCTGAGTGAAAAACACTTATCCCCAAATTATTGGGTGATCAGAACACATCCTACTTATACAATCAGTTCAAAATACATTAAAGAAATCATGAGTTCTTCTAATTTGTATGTGATGAATGTTAAGGCCTCACTGCTAAGGGTGAATTTTTATCTTTATTTCACAAAATCTATGGGTGAACTTCTTAGTATGAGGAAGATAGAACTGCCAAATTGAAGCATATATTAATGATAGCTTCACAAGAAACTTCTCCAAAATCCTGTAAATAAAGAGATGCTTACCAGAATGAAAGAAGCAGAAGAAATGCAGCCAAAAATATAATTTGAGGGCAAGCTGCAGAGGAGAATTTGTAGTTTAGCTGGCTACTATGATCTTATCTTGAGCATCTCGTACAGTACAGGTAAAGAAGAGGGGCAATTCACCTACCCATAGTGATGAAACCACATGACTCTGACCAGCAAGCCCAATCCTTGCAAGCAGCAACAAGAGTCAATACAATGTAAACAAAACAGCCTGCCAGTCAGTAACGAGGTCACATTAGCCTCAAAAAAAAAAAAAAAAAAGATGCCCGTTGAAACCACTATATTATATGGAAGAAAGTCATATCAAGGTTCAAGTGAACCTGTTTTTGGTAGAATCATCAGTATGATAATAGTTTAAAAAAATTATAAAAATAAAAAAGTGGCCTTGTACTAATAGATTCTACAATCTAAATGGATCAGTCAATCTAGTTAATTATCTAAAGCTATAAAATATGTAAAAATTAGCTCCAACTTTCTATTGTATTTTATTCTGAACTCTCACCATTAGAACTGTTGCTATATTATTACCATCCCTCACCAATGATTTTCCCTCATTTTTCTCTACTTCCACTATCCTCAGGACGAATTTGTGGAACACTCCAAGATCTGAATCCTCACAATGAACAAACTTAACCCATTATATTACTTCTTAGTACATTTGAAGAGTAAAGGCAAAATCTATAGAATATTTTGACGAGGTGCTAGAATTATGGTCAATGTTATCAGTATCTTTTAACTTCATACTGTTTGCCACTTTTAATTGAGTGGAATTATTGACACTGTGAAGCATAAATGCCAAGATTATGTTCCAATTATTTCTTAATTCGGGGAAAATACATAAAGCCAAAAGCTTGTACATGTTTTCTGACATATAACCAGTCTCTCATATAAGAAGATTAAAATCTTGTATCCTGAAAAAAAATTACTGGATATAGACCATATTTTGGCATTTCTTATAAGAAGTAGCGTCCAAAATTAGTTAAGTGCAATTTATATTTGTGTTCAAAGAATACCAACACCTGAAAGTTGCAATAAAGTCACACAAGCAAACTGGTATTAACAAGTGAACACCTTTAGGATGAAATGAGAGTGTAATCATTTAAGACATTTGTCAAAAATGGGATAAGCCAATATTCGGAAAAGGGAAAAAAAAAAATGGAGGAAAAGAGCATTCTACAGTGTAAAACAAAGACATCTAAATAGTTGTTATTCCTCACCTACATTAGAGGACCCGATCATTAGATGAAAAACCTGCAATTGAACATTGACTTTCTTTAGACCTAGCCTAAACATTCAAGGAGAAAGCAATACAAGCAAAGAAAACAAGAGGTAGAACCATAGCAGTCCATCTCATACAATGAAAACACAAGTGCACAACTAGGGACTTAATAAGTTCATTGAAGGCATGGTCTTTATACGATGCTTAAGTTTATAAATGAAGTAGTAATTCACTATAACACCAAACAGCAAGCAATGGTCTTTGGAGTCAATGT
The DNA here is from genome assembly GCA_013103745.1 of Gardenia jasminoides. NCBI lineage: Eukaryota > Viridiplantae > Streptophyta > Magnoliopsida > Gentianales > Rubiaceae > Gardenia > Gardenia jasminoides. The sequence goes on from CM023095.1 coordinate 25,038,596, forward strand.
GTGACAACATCCATTGTTGCGCCTATTCAAGAAGAAGTAAACCACATAGAAGGTAGATGTAGAAGATTTTTTTACTAAAAAATTACACTCCTCTAACAGGTCAAGTACTACAAGATGCAGCATGACAAAATGCACATTAACCCCAGGCATAAATGATATTAAAAAGGGACTCTGTTTAGGATCAAGTTAATTGTATCTTAATTTTTTAATTTTTGTTTCTGAAAATTTAACAACTTTGCAAAAAAAAGCTTCACTTTCAATTTAGCAATTTATTTGCATGCTCTCTTAAACAAGATTCTCTTACTTGCAAATAATGCTTCAAATGTATCCAACAAATGAGTCAAATCTATAAATAATGTCTTTGTGGAAACTTTTAATGCACTTTGCTGAAGAAAAGATAATAAAAATCCATAATACAAAAGGCAACCAAAGAACTATGGAATAATAGTTTTCAGATGCAACTGACATTTAGACGAAACCCATCTGTTGATGTAATGAAACTTATAACAGTTATCTTTTAGTTTGGCAAGTATCACAAAGTTTTAAGTTGCAAAAATGTTGGATATCGGTGGTCTCAGTTGGTTAAGGAAATACCAAGATGCATCCCGCATATAGTTCTTAACATTAAACACTAATAGTGGTAGTCAACTAGTGAAATGTTTCAGATGAAGAAATGCTTATAACATATCACCTTGAGACCCACCATAACAAAGTTGCTCCTTGAAATATGCCAATTAATATCAAAACTTTAGCTCCATCGCCAAATATTGGAAGTTGATAAAATAAACATAACATTTTGGTTGGACAGGTAAATTAATTCTTTAATTAAATGTCAAACACTAGATGGGCCTGTTACTTCAACTTCTTATAATCTGAACAAGACTGATGATATGATACTCCAGATCCAGTTAAGATACCACTAGACAGAGGTAGATGAAGGTGTAAAAGTAACTCTTGATTGCTTACTTTCTGGCGAGTCCAGCCGGTTCTCGAATTTCTTGAATGAATCCTCAATAACTGATACACAAAAAGGGAAAACAAAAATGAAGGAGACAACGGAGGCATGACAAAGCATTTTTGTGGATAATCACAACAAGGAACTAAACCAATAAATAATTCTAGTTCAAATCATGCTCATTTGCATATAGACCCACTAAATACATCAATAGAAGTAGGCATACAACTACTAAACACGGAGGAAGCTTCTCGAGCTTATAGCATCTCTAGAGAGCATTCTTACCATTCATTATCTTTGACAAGGAAATACTTGTCCTACTTGGTCCTAATTGGTGCTACACAGAGAAGCTTATCCCTTAATGCTTCTTCATTGTCCAGAAGCAAGTGTGGCTTGGGTGTGGTGTTGGTTGTTCTCCTTCTAGTTACTAGGAATTATGCTTTACAAAATTTGCTCTACTATACTTTTTGGTGACAAGCCAGTAGAGCCCCAACTCTTTCCTCATAATGTAAAGAAGGAAAGGGCCATTTACACCTCTGTAGTACATACTGCTCTACAATAGCAACACCCTACATTACTGGAATTGAGCAATCCAGCTGCTGCCATGTCACACTAGTACATAGAAGCTGCTGCCATGTCACACTAGTACATAGAGTTAATAGCATTTAAATGAACATTTTGGAAGCTTGATAGGATTTTTTCCATGTAAAAAGTAAAAGTATAGCTACCGTATCTTGGGAAATGGAAAACGATTGCCATTGTCTGATCGTTGGCCAAATGACCATATAAATGTCCGAGCCTTCTATAACAGTAGACATCATGGTCCATTTCCTTCTATAACTCACACTCTGGCATCTAACCCCATTATGATTTGACTTTTAAATTCCTAAAACATTCTAGAAGTATAGTTATTGTATCTTGATAGATGGAAAATTATTGCCATAGTCTGATCATTTGGTCAAATTACGATACAAATGTCAGAGCCTTTTATAACAGTAGACATAATAGTTCACTCCTTGTATAACTTGTACTCTGGCATGTAATCCCATTATAATTTGACTTTTAAAATCCCAAAACATTCTAGTAATTTCTTCCACACTGCATTTTCTCATGATGGCTAAGATTTTAAATTGATCCCTAAATCAGGAAGGCAAATTAAAGGAGATTCTCAAAGTTCATAATGTTTTACTTTTTTGGTTCCAAAAGGTAAAATCCAAAGGAGTGGAAAGAGGAAAAATTGCCTACAAGGACCTAACTGGACATCTGGCCCTTCAACATTGAAACTCATTCAAAATGCATGGAGATTCTCTTTGAATGTGGTTAAACTAATATTCAAACGGTAAAGAGGGATTAAAAAACCTATAGGTATTTGCTTCACAAAAAGGACTAGTATCAGAAATAATTGTGCCCACATAGCACCAAGATGAGATGTGACCACTATTGACAAAATGTTTCATCCAACAAGATTGCAATTGGCTGCACTCCCAAGGTAATTGAAGATGCGTTTTAACAAATAGCTAATGTAGAAAAATGTGAATACTCCCGTAAATTTCCTGAGAGTAGAATTGAATAATTAACAACATTATTGTATCATGGTAAAATGAACTAACTAGCAGTTACAAAGCAGAACTATCTTTTCATATCATAAGTTTCAGATTTTTCAAGATTCTATTGACATCAACTTGTCTGTATTCTATGTGCATGAGAATAGTAATGGCTTAAGGTTCTGACCGTGATACCCATCTTTAACCGAAACATGACCTAAACTGAAGTCCCACATATAACTGGAAATGGTACTCTTGCATAGACATGACAGACACTGCACCAACCACGTGCTCTGGACCCAAGAATATCAGTACTTAAACTACTATTACATGACAAGTATGGGTCATGAAACATGTTTTGTGCATCAGCTTCTATACCTGTATACACACTAGCCAACAATGCCAGCACTTACCCAATTATCAATGTAAATTGCCAGCTATGAGAAGTTCCATATAGGTAACGCATGAACTAGAGAAAAATAGTTCAAGCAGCATCAATATCCCGAGATATTAATGACATCAATATAAGAGTATCTCAGGCTACTAATTGCATTAATGTAAACATGAAGCTATTGACCTAAGGCAGTCCACCAACAACAAATGTATATTATCTGCATTACAAGGGAATTAAAAAATAAGAGGGAAAAAAAAATCCATGAATGCAGAAAAGAAGGGAAAACAATCCTGCTAGTGGTAATCTTCAGACTCCTGAAAGTTCCTTGGGAGCTAACACCAATGGAAATCAGACTCAAATTGACGTCAAAATCAACTTGATGTGTGAAATTCCAATTGCTCCACAGTGTTCCTAACATCAATTTCTCGATGTTCTCAATGCATGACCATAGTAATGGCTTAAGATTTTGATTGTAACACCTAGCTTTAACCAATAATGACTTAAACTGAAGCCAAGACATGGCAGTCCTACTGACAATGACGTGCTTGCGGACACGACAGACACTGCAACAATCACATGTATTGGGCCCAATAATATTAGTGCCTGAACTACTATGACATGACAAGTGTGGGCCATGAAACGTGTCTTGTGCATCAGCTTCTACACCTGTATGCATACTAGCCAACAATCCAGCACTTCCCCCAATTATCGATTTAAATTGCCAGCTATGAGAACTTGCATCTAGGTAAAGCATGAACCAGAGAAAAATAGTTCAAGTAACTTTAGTAGCCCAGGATATTAAGATATCTCAGGCTAATAATTGCACTAATGTAAAAGTGAAGCTATTGATGTAAGGCTTCTCTGCAGTCTTCTAAGTACTAAGCACATTGCCAGCAACAACAAATGTGTATTATTAGGATCATAAGGGAATATAAAAGAAGAAAAGGAACTAATGCAGAAATCAAGCAAAAAAAAAAAATTCCTTTTACTGGTATAAACACAAATGTTCAGACTCCTGACAGTTCCTCAAAAGCTGGATCAATGGAAATCTCTCACCCTGATATTCCAATCAATTCACAATTCTCTTAGCATTTTCACTGTGTTCTCAGAGCATTACACTAGTAATGGCTAAGGGCTTTGACAGTAATACCTATCTTGAAACAAATAATGACTTAAACTGAAGCACAGACATGGCAATCCTACTAACAATGACACTCTTGCAAGTACACAACAGACACTGCACCAGCCACGTGTAGGCACAACAATTTCAATCTTAAACTGCTGTTACTTGACAAAACGGGGCCAGAAAATGTGTATTGTGCAGTTTCTATACCTCAGCATATATTAGCCGACAAATCCAGCTATTACCCCAATTATCAACGTAAATTGCCAGCTATCAAAATATGCTTTTAGGTAAAGCATGAATGCCTAAAGCATGAACTAAAAAAAGATAGTTCAAGGACTTAGTATCTTCAGACATTAATTGCATCAACACCCAATAATAGCATCTCCAGCTATTAGTTGCATGAATGGAAAAATAAAGATATTGATCTAAGGCTTCTCCTCTATCTCCTGGCTTAGGTTTTAAACACACAGTCACTATTAACAAACTCGAAATCATTAGGATCATACAAGAACAAAAAAGAAAACGTAAGAAATGAAGGAACAGAGAAATGATGGAACAAAATCCTTTTAGGCATAAACATAAACACAACATTTCAGATTCTTGACACTTCCTCAGGAGCTGCATCAATACAAATGAAATACAGTTTGATATCAAAATAAACTTTGACTCTGAAATTCCATTCTCATCGCTCAATTTGAAGCACATTGCTAATCCACGGTCAAATTCACATCAGATTACATTCACGTTGCCACCTTATCCAAGACAATCATGCAATAAAGTGCAGAAATCGTTAATCATCCAAATTTCAACTAAGTCACAGGAAAAACAAAACCCCACCATTCCAAGAACCTCAGTACAGCAGAATCGACAATTCAACCACTTAAATAAAACCCAGAAACGAAAGCCAATTATTTTAACCATCAATACCACAATGTACATTTTCTCTTTTACACATTGTCTAAAAGAAAGAGAAGGATAAGAAAGAAGTGAAACCTCACCTGCGTAAATGCAATCATAGCAAGAAGACCATCAACACAAAGCAATCCCACATAAACTCCAACCAAAGCATCTGGATAGCAACTTCCCACCACAAATTCAAACATTTTCCTCTCTCTTTCTATCCCTATCAATCCCTATACCAATCTCTATCCTTCTCTGTCATGCACTGAACCCTTCTATCCCTTTCTGTCTACTGCAGACCTATATGGTGTACATATGCTATCTCACAGTATAAATACTAATACTACCAAAAAATGGTAAAAGGGCTTGCTGCAAAATTTTTAATGAGGCTAATATAGACAGATAATAAGTGTACAATATCGTTAAGAACTAAGCTGGGTTGGGGTATGGAATGGTATGGGATGGAATCAAGAAACAGGTATCTTTTTTCGCTGATGGTATCTTTGAATTTCAATTTGCAGCAGATCTGCAAGAAAGTATGACTCTTATCATTTGTTTCACTCGTCTTTCCTCTTCATAAAACGGAGAATCATTTGTACATATACGAGTGTCTGTGTGGAGTTTGGTTCATTTCGGAATGTAAAAGAAAAACAATTGGATTTTGTCTCAGACTTTGACACGCGGGTGGCTTTCAAGCCTTGGTTTAAAGACATTTCGTATTAAAATTTCCTGTTTTCTTTGCATTGACTGATGATTTTGTCCAAGTCTATTTCCTTGTACCACTGGAGAAGGACAAGGTACAAGGCTCTCGAGCCAATGAGTTTTTCCTTTCTCTTTTCCTTTCAATGACCAAAAGGAAGCACTTGACACCTTATAGGTAAAGACAAAATCAGATTTGCATGTATTATGAATCATGGGGTGTGTTTGGAGAGAAGATTATTTGTAAAAATTACTTAGTCTAATACTATAATACTTTTTTGTGACCTGACATGTATGAAAAAAAAGGTAATTAGGATTATAAATAGGTGATTGAAAATTATGTTTATGATATAAGCAGAATAATATTTAATAAAAAAATTTTCCAAATTTTGGTATTCAAAAATTTTAGTGTAGATTTTTTCTTTTTTACCACGAATAAGTATAAGAATGCAATCATAGGCCCACTGAAATGTAGCAAATGTAGTTGTCTATCTTTTGTTTCTATAATGGAAGAATTGGGAAAGTAAAAATTAATTGTTTTAAGAAGGTACGCTAGGGGTAAGTAGAAATACAATAACTTTGAGGCTAAGCAGACCCCAAGAAGCTGGATTGGCTGAACATCAATTATTTCTTTCCACAAGTACTTCTTTAACATTAGTGGATTGACTTAGATGTATCAAAGTCTGTATAAAACTATTCTATTTAGAACAAGGATTAAGACATGAGAGTGGTCACGTCTGCGACTTGTGGCAGCGTAGCACACAGAGGGAAAAGTCAGGCTATCCAAGTCGTAGAATGTCGCAAGGCAGTTGGATTTCTTTTCAATGACCCATTGAATTGAAAGGGGATAGTTCATGTATGGAAAACTATGTATTACGAGTAACAAATCTAGACCTTAACTAATTTAATTGTGTTTGAAAGGATCCCATATTTCAAATGTTGCAAGGGACTTTGCGCAAAATGGATTTAACGGATTTGAGTTTGGTCTTACATGGGATTAATCTCGAAAATATTTAACAAAGAATAGCAATATCTGGACATTACTTTGGATCCTATTGGGCCCCATAATAACGATTAACAAGAAATTTTCACATTTTTAGCTGCATTTTCTTTTTCTTGGAGCCAACGGTCTGTCATCAACCATTTTATGTAGTAATTAGCTTTAATCATTCCTACGTAATGAAAAAAAAAAAGGTGCTAAAACTATTTGCAATTTGGAGCATGTTGAGGAGAACTTGCATATGCAATACTCAAAAAAATTAAAATGGTGCCAATAGTTTTTTTCTTTTCTCCACTTTTAGTTCTCAATCAGTGAATAATAAATAATATATTACTTTCCTGGCGTTAACTGCCAACTAAATGCTTCGGCTAAGAACAGAAAATGATTGCTGTTTGGATTGCTATTCTCCGTTTGGATTGCTGTTTTTCAACCCTGTTTTTGAATAACTGTTTTTCACATCCCAAATGCTACAGTAAAAACAACCCCAAAAACAAACATTTGTAATTCACAATATTCTATTTTTTTTCTTTTCCATTTATTTTTCCTTTTTCTTTTTCTTTTTCTTCTCTTCCCTCTTCTTCTCCCCCAACCCATTTGTCGATCATGAGGGGACAGATCCTTTTTTTTTTCTCTCTCTCTCCTCCTCCCCTTCCTCCTTCCCCAGATCTGGTGTGGGGGGGAGGGAGGAGAGGGAGGGAGGGAGAGGGAGAGGGAGAGTGGGAGGGAGAGAGGGAGGGAGAGGAGGAGGGGAGAGGGGAGGAGAGAGGAGGAGAGAAGAGGAAGAGGGAGAGAAAGAAAAAAGAAAAGAAAAAGAAAAGGAAAAAGAAAAGGAAAAGAAAAAAGAAATAGAAAAAAAAAAAGCCATCCAAATACATCTACAGTAATTGTTTTTTACTACAGTAATACTACAGTATTATTTTTGAAAAACAACTCCAAAAACAGCTAATCCAAACGGATAGTAGTAGACTAGATTAGTAGTATACATTTTTTGTTGATTACAATTCGTTTTCTCTTTTTCAAATTCAGTGTGGTTTTTCTTACATTGGCTTGTCAAATCAATATTAGTATGTGTTATGGTTTCAACGAAACAAGGAAAAAAATGAACAAAATTCAAATAAAAATGTTTGCTTTAAAAATTTGTTGGATGATGAATAAAGAGAAGTAGAGCCTTTACAAAGTAAACAAAAGTGATAAAAAAAACCCAAACCAAAAAAGAAAAAACAAAATTGGAGAATTTTTAATTTACAAGCAAAGGGATTTACAAACGAGATTTGTTAAGTATCTGGACGATATCAAAATGAACTAGCCTATATTGATCTAGTGGATATTGGTCTCAGCAACTAATATGAGATTGGTTGGTCATACGATCTTATTTTTCAGCCTTATTTGAGCCTCGCCATCCCAGGAATTTCTTAGTTTAATGCTAGAAAGAAATGTATTCCAAAAGTAGGGGTAAATAAGGAGAATTTCTGATTATAATTGTTGGTCCCAAATGCAATCTAAGAGGGGGTGAATTAGGTTGTTTAACAAAACAAGTAAATATAACAAGAATTCATCCAATAAAAAAAGCACAAACAACTTATCAAGTATGCGCAAAAATATGTCAAATTAAGCACAATAAAGATGTCACAATTGAGCAATAAAGAAAAGAGAGAGAAAGAATTGCAAACCAAATTTTTAAATTGCACCGAAATTGGATAAAATCTACTAGTAGTTTCTTCAATTGTTGGTGAAACTTACCAACTTGTACAAGTGAAAACTCACTCCTTCCTCACCCTAAAAGCCTTTAGTTGAGTCAAGAAATTTTACAACTTTCTTAGTTAACCCTCAACAAGTTACAATTGAAAATTCATTCAACCAATTAAGAACTACTATTACAAGTGCAGCAACCTTCACCAAGATTTTACTCCTCCAATTGAGTAATCTCACAATACTCATTTTTTTCACGCATATACAACAAACAAAAAATATTTCTACCCAAATATTTCACTTGAAAGCATATATTTTATGTAGGCACAAGTCCCTAATCTTCTTGAACTTGTGGGTATTTATAGAACGTGAGAAATGGCCTCAAAAATCTCTTCAACGGTAAAAAAATATAGCTGTTAAAAAAATAGTCGTTAGAACTATCGGACGTTCGACAGTTGGTTTTATGTCTGAACCTCTTGCGTCCGACAGAAACAGTAGCCACTTTTAATTTATCGGACGGCCAAACCTTTGTCCTTCATCCGATAGATGTGTCCGAAAGTATCGGACGTCCTAATCTTCCTTTCAGCGTCCGAAGTATAGTCTTTGATGTTGATCTCGTCATTTGTCGGATGTCTGAACCAATGCTTAGCGTCCAATCCTTGGGCATCCGATACTTGCCCAGATACTTTGGTAACTTGCCTCAAACTTGTCTAACGGTTGATGTTCGATTCCTTTGCGTCCGATAGTTGGCAAAATTTCTTAATTTTTCTTGAATTGATTTCTTTTCGTCTCCAATGAATCAAGAACCTATTCTAACATAATTCTTACATAAAAATATTATTCCAAATTATCATTTTGTTTTGTTGTCATCAAAACCTAAGATCAATTCCAACAATCTCCCCATTTTTTATGATGACAAACCAAATGATGATTTTGCACGGGAAAGGAGAGAAACTCCCCCTCAGTAAGAGTAAAAATGATTTAGAAAATCATCTAACATTTCTCCCCCTTTTGTCATCAATCAAAAAACATATTAACTCCCCATTGATGAAAATTGTTTTCCCCTCATTGGTTGTCTAAACATTCAAATATACACAAACTTGCATCTTTCTTTATCATGCTTCTTGTGCTATCAATTCCAAGGGTTATTTGGATCATCCATTGAGCACTTTTTGGATCAAATCTTCAAAAGGTACTTAAGAATAAGAAATTCCATTTGGTACCCTTTCGTTATAAGGTCCTTGAGGGTTAGTACTACATGATCTAACAATTCACATCGATTTCATGCCTTTTCTCATGTTTTTCTTCACATAGTAATCATTTTGCATATGTCCAAATTGGCAACAAAAATGACACATAATACTAGAATCATTTACAAAAGTAGGTTTAATAAATCTAATTCCTCTTTTTCTAGATATAGTAAAATCATTTTTGCCATGTAAAACATGTTTTTCTTCTCTTTGTAAAACATTTTGTTTCTCCTTTTAGAGGGAAGCATTTAAATCATCAATTCTTTTCTTTAAAAGATTTTGTTCCTCCAACATTTTTTTCATAAAATTTTGTTTTATATTCCAACTTCTTTTTCAAATCATTTTTGCAATCAAAATCAATTTTGTGCTTTTTCAAATCATCATTATCTTTTCTCAAACTCTTATTTTCTTGAAAAAGTCTAGAATTTTCTTCCAATAAAGCATTTATTTTTATTTTCAAATCCTTGTTTTTGGCATAAGATTCTTTCAAACTTTTATACATTTTGATCATAAGAACTTGCATATCATCATTATCATTTTTTTCATCACTAAGAGAGTGACTAGAGTTTACCTCATCATTTCCAAAGGTCATAAGTGCCATTTGAGTCGATTCTCCTTCATCTTCCATTTCTTCATCCGAATTGCATTCATTTCAAGTAATTTTGAAATTCTTAAATTTTTGTCTTCTATCATTACTTGTTCTTCCTCCTTTAGAACTCCTTTTATTTAGAAGTTTCTTCAATGTCCTTACCATGTCATTTAGCTCCACATCTTCATCATCTTCTTATAAGGCCTTGAGTGCTATGTCTCTCTTGATCCTTGTTTCTTCATCATATTGTGTTTTTTATTTTAACTTTAATACATAAGAGGTTAGCAAATTTACAATTGATTCAATAGAGATAGAATTTAAATCCTTTGTCTCTTCTATAGTTGTAACTTTATTTTCCCATTCTTTTGGTAAGACATCCAAAATTTTTCTATTTTTCTCACCCAAAGTGTATACCTTGTCAAGCAATTCAAGATCTTTAGTAATATCATTGAATCTACAAAACATTTTGTCAACATTCTCATGAGGATACATTTTGAAATATTCATATTGGGCAACACGTATAGATTTCCTTTGCTCTCTAACATTATCATTCCCTTCATAAATCTCTCTCAACTTATCCCATACCTCCTTGGCCGATTTACACCCTTTTACTCTAATAGATTCATTTGCATCTAGGGCATTGTACAATACGTTCATGGCCTTGGCATTCAAAGAGAGATTGATTCTATCTTGAGCACTCAATTCACTTCTAATTTTAATTTTATTTCTACCGGTTGTTTCATCTATAATGGTAGTCTCATAAGATCCTTCACTAACAATAAACCACAACTCTATATCTATAGATTGTAAAAGTATTTCCATTCTATCCCTCCAACTAACATAATTTATACCATTGAACATAGGACGTCTAATGATGATTGCCCCTCTAAAAACAACGCATTATTGGTTGCCATCTTTACTCCTAAACCGATTGAGCTTAATCTTTAGGAGACCAAACTCTGATACCAATTGTTCATCCCAAATGCAACCTAAGAGAGGCTGTGAATTAGATTGTTTAACAAGACAAGTAAATATGCCAAGAATTCACCCAATAAAATAAGTACAAACAACTTTTCAAGTATGCATAAAGATATGTCAAATTAAACACAATAAAGATGTCACAATTGAGCAATAAAGAAAAGAAATAGAGAAAGAATTGCAAACCAAAATTCTAAATTACACTGAATTTGGATAAAATCCACTAGTAATTTTTTCAAAAATGAAGGCTCACTCCTTCCTTACCCTAAAGGCCTTTAGTTGAGCCAATGAGTTCTACAATTTTCCTAGTTAACCCTCAACAAGTTACAATTGAAAGGTCACTCAACCAATTAAGAACTACTATTACAAGTGAAACAACCTTCACTAAGATTTTACTCCTCCAATTGAGTAATCTCACAATACTCACTTTTCCCACACCTATACAACAAATAAAGAATATTTTTACCCAAATATTTCACTTGAAAGCTTTTATTTTATGTAGACAAAAGTCCCTTATCTTTTTAAACTTGTGGGTATTTATAGAATATGAGAAATGGTCTCAAAAAACTCTTCAACGGTAAAAAATATGGCTGTTAGAAAAATAGTCGTTGGAGCTATCGGATGTCTGACAGGTGGTTTTGCGTTCGAACCCCTTGCGTCCAACAGAAACAGTAGCCACTTTTAATTTATTGAATGGCCAAACCTTTGTCATTCATCCGACGGATGCGTCTGAAAGTATCGGACATTCTAATCTTTCTTTCAGTGTACGAAGCATAGCATTTGATGTTGAACTCCTCATTTGTCGAACGTCTGAACTAATGTTTAGCGTCCGATCCTTATGCATCCGATACTTGTCCAGAAGCTTTGGTAACTTGCCTCAAACTTGTCGGACGACCGATACTCGACTCCTTTGCGTTCGATAGTAGGCAAAACTTCTTAATTCTTCTTGAATTGATTTCTTTTCTTCTCCAATGAATCAAGGACCTATTCTAACATAATTCTCACATAAAAACATTAGTCCAAATCATCATTTTGTTTTGTTATCGTCAAAATGTAGAATCAATTCCAACAATAATGTCGCCAAAAAGCTCATATGCGACGACTGAGTTTTTATTTTTTAGATTTTTTTTAATGTCAGGTCAAACCTAACATGGCGGGCTTGACTGATCAGCCACTACACAAGAAGGTTTAGTTTCTTTTTAAAAAAAATTCTACCACCGCACAAGGTTTAATTTCTTTTTAAAGGCTTGCGCACATAGAGACATTAAATTTTTTTTAATAAAACAAGACCTTTTAGAAATTCTTGGAGCTGTTAATCAACAAACCTTGTCTATTTTAAAAATTAATGCATTCACAATATTTTTTTTATGTAAAAATTTTATCTATTATTTAAAGTTCAATTCATTAATTAATGACTATATAAAATCGTAAAATCATAAATGAACATGAAAAGTGTTATTAAATTAAAAGTCATGAATTTTAAAAGTACAAAAATTGTGTAAATTTAACGATTTAAATATCAAGCAAAATAAATCCACTCCCTCATGAATTTATCCCTTAACATGCCTCTTGCTTTTGTCACATGGAGTGGTGGAGCAGTTACATTTCTAGTGTACTATGTTGTATGATAGATTTTGCAAAAGTTGTAGTCAATCGGAGCTCCGAGGTTGCACCTGCATGCAATTCCACATGCACCTGTTCTTCATCATGAACTGATAGGTCCATCATAGGAGTCTTCCTATAGCTGGGGGAAGTAGCAGATCTAGCAGCATCAGGAGTGGAATAATCGGTCATCTGTAATCCATGTGATAAACCAATTGACGAACCCAAGAAGTAGTTAATATTATTAAGGCCATCACCACTTGTATAACCATATTGGACTCGTGTCTATGGAACATCTTTAGCAGAGCCCTCACTTGTCATGTAGCTAGATGCAGGCACGAGGGTAGGTTTGCTGATGAAGTCATAACCAAATGCAGGAATACATGGAGATGTGGAAAAATCTAACGTAGGGGATGTTGGGGTATAGGTGGGTAGGTCATCTTTGTTTTGGGCTGAAATCCAAGTTTTTTGAATGGCAGGCACTTCACCTATGTGTGACCTTATGCCCTAATTACGACACCTGCTGTCTCAACCACGTCCACAAACTTACCTGAGTAGATGCTCGATAGGCTCATGGAATGGAGCATCATGACCGGTAGATGGTCAAGTCTCCTGCAGTCAATTAGTGCATATGTCATCCATACACCCTGATTTAGGTACGACATTGCTCCAAAGGCCTCCTTCCATGTGGACGTCAATCCAGGATGTAGACAATAAGAAGGATCGTTTGGGTTAAGGTAGTCAATGCATATTTATCCTATATATGACATAATGTTGACCTGTCCTAAAAATGTTATAAAATTGCATGAAATAGTTTGTACATTATTTCAACATAAAGTGGTCAATGAAATTAAAAAAAAAAATTCAATAATTTACCAAGTAGAAAAACTATCTTGCATCCCCACAGTAGGCAGCACATTTTGGGTACCTTGGTATAAGATATGTAATGTAGCGAATGGTCTGATTGGTATACCATATTATGTACTCATCTATAGACCTATATAGATTGAGATGAAAACATGGAATGACAATCCTATTATGATGCTTCCAATATTGACCCCATCTGAGATGTTTCTCAACCCAATTTGTCCTAGGACAACTTCTTATTTGTGTCAATAGAATCAAGTATGAGCTGATACATCCCGAACCGCTATAGTACCCATTGTGGAAAATGAAATTTGATGACATCCCAATATATCAAGGGGACCATCGACTGACATATGTGTGTACCAATTGTTGTCGCGCCCTATTTTTTGATGGAAAAAAGGGAAGGATTGGATTTTATTGGTTTTTGAAAAAGAAAGGGAAAGGGGTCATGGGACTACAAAAATGCAACGGTTTGGACCCAAAAACAAAAGTTTAGAAAAGGGTTTTTTAGAAAAGTTTGGAGTCGCCACTTGGTATGGAGTTTAGGTGTACCAAGTCACCCAAAAGATTTAATTAATGAAAATAAACAAAGAAAACCCTTTTTAGACGACTCCAGGTCTTTGAAAAGAAAAAGGTTCGGGAGTCACGGTTGAAAGAAGGGAAGGCAAAGATTCGATGTTACTCGTCTCTAAGGCATCCTTCTCACCTAGCCAAAGCTAGTTGCAAGATTTAGTTGAAAATTTCCTATTTCTAACTTTAAAATTTATCACATTTGGATGTTATCTATATGGATGCAAAACCTAGACCTAATGTTGGATCGAGAGGGGCAAAATGTCTCCTTGAGGTGTAATTGGAATTGATCACATTAGTTGTGTCATTCAATTTTGATCCCTCGAGGAGGTCACGAAAAAAATGCAAATGATGAGACTCGAACAAACGGAAAGATAGGGTTTTCAAAAATGCAATTTTTATAAAGTATCAAGAGAAAAGAAATTGGATTTTTGAAAAAGGTCAATTTTAAGTGCAAAGAGGAACTTGAATTTTCAAAAGATGCAATTTTAAGAAAAAATGGTTTTTTGATTTTTGAATTGCTAAACATGAAGAAAGAAACTTGATTTTTAAAGAAGAAATTTGATAAAGTTTAAAATAATGCACATGTATGTCCTAAAGAGGGATAATGCAACATAATGGGCTTGGGGGACTAAATTCGTGACTTTAATTCTTCCTTTTCATAGAAGGAAATAAAAGCGTGCTAAGGTTAGAAAGCCATACTCGCTCTTTTCCCTAATTCAAAGGGTAATGCCTTAAATGCACTAATCTAAGAAAACTAAATGAGATGTTTCGCATACGGGATGGGAGAATAGTGACATGCAAAATGGGAAAGAAACTCTAAAAGTGGAAAGTGAGTGAAATTTGTATCTAATGCATGAACGACGTTTAAGGGTCTAGCATTGGATTAGCCCTCGTCAAAAGGTTCTCACTAACATTGGATTAGTGAGAAATCGAAAGGAAAGGCCACAACTAGCGTTGGACTAGTGTGGTGACGTCAATACATTTACAAAATGAACATGTAGACATGATAATAAAGCGAGTAAACACATAAAACACATAAACACATAACACATAGGCATAATATCTAAATGCAAGACCTTAGGAAAGCAAGTAAACACATAATCATGCAAGCATGCAAAATAAACATATAAAACCTAATTATTACATTGAGGGGAACCTAAATACATTCTAAGGGGAAAAATTCGGAATAATAATCTAACTATTACATTTTCTAGAATAAATACATTTTTGCCAAAATTAAACCTATCTATTACAACTTGGCATCCAAGGCCTCCGAATGATTTACTCAAAAATTAAATAACATAAATAAAGACTAGACATGAATAAAAACAAAGGAAACTTAATTTAAAACATGCAAAATCATGCAAAAACACATAATAAGCACATAATAGGGGAAAGAAGTTACCATCCCTTGATATGAGGCCTTAATTGAATCCTTAGATGATGAGAATGGTTATCTAAGACTCAATGTCAACAAAAGGGATCAAGGTACCAATTTAAAGGAAAAATGAATCAAAAATTCAAAGAAAGGGTATCTAAACAGATTCTGCAAGCAAACAGATAATACTAGGAAATAGTGTAAGATTCTGGAACACAAGAGCAGGAAATATCAACAGAATACAGAAACAGAGAGGTTACGCGGAGAAGAAACGCGGATAGAGCAGCAACACGGTCAGCGTTGCAGGCAAAATCAAAGTTGAGAGGAAACGCGGACCGAAACGGACTCACCGCATAACCGTCTCTTTCCCATCTTCAAAACATCAGGAAGATTGCTTCCAGTTTTTCAGACAATAACACAAACGAAATATTCAGAGGCAAGGGGATCCATTCAAAGCATCAAACATCATCATTCAGATCATGTCAGAACAAGCTAAACCCACAAAGATCAAATCATAAGCATTAACATCATCAAATGGACAACAAGGGGGAAGGAAAAGAACTGTCAGGTTAGAAACGCGGGTAGTTACGCGGATCGCTCGCAAGAACTACTCCGCGTTTCTTCACATCTTCAAACATTCAAGAGGAAACGCGGAGCGTTACGCGGATCAGTCCGCGTAAGAAGTCCGCGTTTCTTCACATCTTCAAAACATGAAGAACATTTTTCCAGAAATTTCTCAGGAATCACAACAGCATCATCACAGAAGCATCAAACGTCTGATTTTAAACGTAAAAACAAATCTACTAGCCTTACCAAGGCTTTATAAACACAACATGCTCATATAACAACTGATAATCATCATCAAATATCATAAACTAAAAGAAAAACTATTCAAGACCTTGGTTCCACCAAAAGGTCCAAATTTCCAGTAATTTTACGATCAAAAAACGGTAAATAAAGTAGAAGGATGTTACCTGAATCGGAAGCTTTGAATTTAAACAAGATAAGAGGACAGAAATTCCAAGAATAATCTTCTCAAGTATGAAACCCTAGCTTTTCCTTTTCTTCTTTCTTTTCTTTTTCCTCTCCAATTCCCAGCCGTTTTTCTCTGCTTTTTCGCTCTCAAAAGCTCTCCTAATTGTCACTTTCTCTCTCAGCTTTCCAACTTTTTTTGTTAAACCCTAATCTAGACTATTTATAGCCACCAAACCTAGAACTAAGGGTTTTGATGCTCTTGGGATGAGGTGAGCTAATTTTGAACGTTAGATGAGTTGTTAGGGGTTAGGGGCGAGTTGGGGAATGTTTAAATAGGTTTCTTATCGTTCAAGCATCGAAAATTACAGCTGGAAAAGGATGATCCGATTTCTGGAAGAATCCGCGCGTCATTTTTTTTTTTGCTTCTGATCAAGTTACGCGGACTGGTTACGTGGACTTATCCTAGCGTAACTGGTCCGCGTTTTGACTTTTCTCTCTTTTTTTTTATTTTAAGAAAAACCTACAAAAATGAGAAAAATGTGTTAGAAAATTCAACAATAAATAACTAAACATTAATAGATAAAAACATAAGAAAACAAAAGAAATAGTCAAAATTTGGTGTCTACAATTGTGATAACTAGGAAGAGATGTGAGAAGATCTTTAGAGTATGACTTCCAAATAAATGATGAAAGTGAAAAAACTTCACTTAGTAATGAGTCAATGCACATATAGAATCGTACATTAACATGGGACATTAATATATGGAGTACCTCATCTGGTACTAGCAAGGAAAGTTGATCTCGGAAGAGAAACACCATATGCGTTGGCACGTATCCTGTGGTATGCTTCTTGGACCATTGACCACCTCTAGGGATGTTGCCACCCTAAGCTGCTAGAATCACCACGATCAGATATGTCTTTGGAAATATGCTTCCATGCCCATAACTTTAAATAAAATTACAAAAAATGTACTATTAAATAGTTTGGAATTCAAGTCCTGAAAAATGCCTCGTGCAATCACAATTGCAGCTAGCCAAAAAATAAGTAATCACCTATAATAGCATGTAAGTCTCTGCCATAACCTTTTGTGAAACTCTCGATGCCTTGCAAAGACTTCTATATAAACACACAAACATGGCACTAGCCCAACTATACTAATTCGTATCCACTATGTACTGAATGTAGTCTAACCAATGGCAACTAACAAAGTTACCTAATGTGTCCGCAAAGAGTTAGCCTGTGAATAAAATCAAAATGTAGCAATGGACATACTGGGGGATTAACTTCTCAGGGACACTATTCTAAGGAGTTTCGTTTAAAAAGTTTAGTATGGGTCAAAATTTAAACCTGCTATCCTTGAAGTTAATCCCAATAGCTCCTCAATCAAAACCTGCTTCTATGGAATATCCCTAGTTTGGTCAAATAATGTGACTAGATTCATCAACTTGAAAGCTCTATAAGACTTCCATGTCCTGTAATATAATAGTGGCCTATTCCATGGGAAGGTGGAATGTATGGGTCTCGTACCTCCATCTCTCAATAAGTGCTATAAACAGGACATAGTCAAGCTCAAAGTTATCGGCTTGTAGTATCTTCCAAAATCCCATCTACATAAGATAATGTATGATTTGTGAGTTGATTCTTGGGTGGTTTACTGGGTTCCAAAAATATCCTTCAACTCATTTGATCTTAAGTTCCCCCTCATGCCTATGAGAACCTGAAAATTTGTGAAATTTTATTTTTCAATTTTTCACTTTGGGTTATCTGCATTTACTGATTTCCCGATGAATGATTTGTGAATCTTATTTGCATTGACTTATTTATTGATTTAAATTTTGATAAAAAAATGATTTTTCTTTAGTCTCGATGATTTTATTAGTAAGTTTTCTTTGAAATATTTGCCCGATTTTCTATCGGCCAACATTAAGTGTTAAAATTTTAACACGTGATGTGAAACTTAGTTTTAAGATGAAAACTAGAGTATGTAGAGATAATTAATGATATGTGGAATGAATTTTAAAGAGACTAGAGGGAGTTTTAGTGCAAAAGAGATAAAGATGCGAATAAGATAAGATTTTCTTAGATTACGAACCAATAGGAAGCGACATGTGGCGTAGTTGTTGGCTAACCCTTCCATAAGGCAAAAACAAGCTTGAAGACCTCATTTTTCTCCTTCTTCTTCTTCATTTCAGCCGAGCAAGAGAGAGAGAACTTGAGAGAAAAAAGAGAAAACTTCATAAATTCTTCATCTTGTTCTTCCTTTTCTTGTCAGCCGAGAGAGAGACAAAGAGAAAGATCCGAGAGAGAGATAGAGAGAGAAAGGGCTGAGAGAGAGAGAAAGAGATGCCATCTTTGTGTTCTTGAAAATTTTGGAAAAAATCCCCAAATAGTCGAGAAGATCTTCGACCAATCTTGAGGAAACTCGAAGGAGGAAAGTTAGGAAGAACTTCTTGGTGAAAATCTCGCTAGATCTTATTAGATCTTGAGGTAAGATTCGAAATCAATCTTGATCCTTTAATTTCTAGCCATGAAAATGATAGATCTACATGATTTTAGTTTGATCTATGGTAGATTTGTTAGTTATTTGAAGATTAGGTCACTAGATGTTCTAGTGACCATTATGCTTAGATAAATTTGAATATTTGATTAAATCTTGTTAGAAAATTGGTTGTTGATACCATAGGGATAATGATTGATGAAACCCTTTTGGATTTGAGTGACATTATGTTGTTTGATGGTTGAATTTTGGAGAAATTTTGATGAAAAACTTGAGAAAACTGGACTGCTTGCTAGCCGAATGAAAACCAAAATTTCCAGTTTTGCTTTTCAATTTTTCTTGATGTTTCTTGGCTTGATTTTGCTCAAACAACTTTTTGCTATAAGTGTATGTTGGATTTGAATCAAAACTATGAGATTTTGAGGGAAAGAAACCATTTTCTCCAATTTGCCACGTTCTAAAAATTTTCGCAGAGTTGCCTGCGCAGCCTCGAGAAAATGAGCATAACTCAAGGTAGAGAAATTGGATTTGAGTTCTGTCTATTGCGTTGGAAACTAGACTCAGAGATATTTAAACCCTATAAATTTCAGAGTTTAATTCATTTTCTACAATTCTCAGTAAATCCACAAAGTTGACAGAAATTCAACACCTGTTCTGTTTCTCAGGTTTAAAACAGAATTTTGAACAAACAATTTGACCTTCTTATGGACTTAATTTTGCAGGAGTGTCTTCTAAAAGTTTTTAGATCTTTCAACCTAGTTTCTAGTATGTGAATTTCATGATTTTTGGACTTATAAAATTTGAGTTATGATTTTTCAAAAACTGTTGCCGATGAGTGAAGCTCCGGTTGTGACCAAAACACTAGAAGCCTTTCAAGTGTTTGATGAAATGTCGGGCGTGATATATGTATGATATTAGGGTTTGAATTTATGCCTACCAAGTGTTTGATATGATACTAGTGGTTATGCACATCAAGTGTTTGATGAAATGTTTGGTATGAAACTTGTGATTCTAGGAGTTGGCTTGGAATGGAGATATCTATTATGGACAAGTGAAGTGAGCTGTGGTTGGTGAATGTTCCTAACTCTTTCCAACTGACAGTTTTACTATTATTTTGCTCCACTATGATGCTTTTGTGTTACTATTGTTTCAAGGAAATCACTTGTGAAATGTTTTACCACTAATTTACTATTGACTTGTATTGGTTTACAAGTATAATGATCTGTTTTACTTTTAAAATGATTTATGGGTGCTTTTGAGTTGATTAATTGAAGTGTGATTTGTTGCTTGCAATGTTAGCTAAATGAATGTGATATAAACTATTAGTGAGTTTCTCAATCTCTTTACAATTGAAAGGGTTCATTCCTATTCCTACAAGAGATGGTTTCCATTGTTTTCGAGTGAAATGGTTTGTCAATGTTGTGAGTGATTTAAACTTGATTTTCAAATGAAATATTTGATTAATGTTTACAAATGAAATGATTTTCATGACCTGATTTCTAAGAATGATTGCCAAACTTGATTTTAAAATTCGGATCATTACCAAACTTGATTTTTAGTCTTGATTTCTAAGCTTACCAAACTTGAGTCCTAAACTTGATTTTCAAACTCAGGTTTATAAATAAAATCATTTCCAAACTCATGTTTATAACAAAAATCATTTCCAAACATGATTTCATATGATTTACTATTGAGATAATTCTAAATGAAATGAGTTTCACAAAATGATCTTTAAGTGAAAACATGTTTCAACTATGTGACTTGCTTGACTCAGAAGGTTGCCTGTGCATGATTGCTTGTTAAATGTGCTTGTTTGTAGGCTGATGTGTACTTTATCGCATTGGCTGAATTGAGCTCACCCTTCGCTGGAACCCTATCCTAGATTCGCCAACGTGAGGTCAAGTAGGCCAAAAGTTTATCCTAGACCCGCCATCGCAAGATCGGATCAGCTGGACAGCCCTGGGTAATGACTTACCAATGTTAAGTGCAAAGCTCAAAACTCTTTGCCGAAAAGCCTTAAGTGCTATATCCAATGTTCAAAGTTAAATGAGGGGATTGTTTATCATTTTGGAGAACATAATGTGAGATCAAGATAGGGGATTGTTTATCGTTTTGGAGGACATAAGGTGGGAGTTCAGAGGTTATAAGGTGGAAAAATATAGGGGATTGTTTATTAGAAATTATAAGGTGGAAATAGCTCCAAGTGAGCACCCATAGTCTTTCAATATTTGAATTAAATGTTTATTGAATTATTGTTGACTGCATTATTGTAAATTAAGTGTTTATGGAATGATTGTTTAAGGAATTACTGTTTCTTGTATCTTTTTAAATGAAAAGATTCTTAAATACTTTCAATGTGAATGTGTGACCATGTTCTTGACTTACGCGTTACTCTTTTAAAGATTCAAATGTTTTACAAAATACTATTTAATTCAAATGTCCATGAATTTTATAAAATGTGAACTTTCTTGTTTTCACTGTACACTCACTGAGCTTCTGGCTCACCCCAAAATATTTTATTTTCCCTCCACAGGGCTCAAGATGAAGGAAAACACACGTAGTGATCTTTCTTAGTGTGACTGGGAGGATTATCTCTAGTACTATTTAAAATTTTGGACTGTTGTACTCTTGGGATATTTGGACTAGTTGAAAATGTAAATATTATTTTGGAGATTTTGAATTGTAATTATTTGTGATCTGTAATCTAATTGGGAACTTTAATGTCATGCTTGAGGTCCTTGAAGTAATTCTTGTTTTGAATTGAAGACTGTAAGTTGATTGAGGAACTGTAGTGAGTCCTGGCGAGAGTTGGGCAGGCGGTCCGCCGAACCCTTTGGTTCGCCTTAGGGGGAGGTGGGGTCATCACAGTGCCCCCATAAGGATTATTTTGGACCTATGTTTATCTTATAAGTATAATACACTGTCATAATGCAGACCTTGGATTGATTCAGCTGTGGATCTGTGCTAGTCAACCATTTCTGTGTGCCTGTAATGAAGTAATAACAAATGAATTATTGTGGTTAATATAAGTCAAATAAATTAGAATAAAACATAAAAGTAGAATATTAATATAGAAGATGAAAGACATTGAGCACACTTAATAACTAATAGAAGAAACAGGCCCTGTAGAATAAAACATTTATTCAGTAACATTTCTTTGTGTCTACAATAATAATTTATATTACATTAAGCAACAATATAAGTGCTTGGTGTAATCCTATGCTACACATAAAATTAATTAGAGTAAGGACACAGAAGTATTGTCGTCTATTTATGAATAGTGATAGTATAGTGAAATGCATTTGGACATTGATGATTTATCTGATTATGTTTGGGCAATTTATTATGACCAGGGTCTCTTCTGTTTAATCCTGTTTATGTCGTAATTCAGTCTCCAATTTGTAACTGTCAAGTACTGAGGGTCCCGAAGCAGCAGGAACTATCCATGAAAAGGTGCCTAAAATACTGCAAATGTGTGCATATACAAAATGAGATCATGAGAATTAGTGCTCGATTTGAAACAAGCTATCATCACATAGGAGCATGGAAATCAATATTTTTAGCCCATTTGGCACGCATGTATGTGCCGTTCTTAAAGTTGATAACTTGCGCATTGTTCCCCTTATGATTTAGGCGTTGACCTGTAGTGATACAGTAAATTCTGTTCCTATTATCGTACATTTGCATAGAGTGTGTCCTTGATTTTAACTAGTTCACCATGAACATTTCTCACATCTCATTAGGAAGAAGATATGTCTAAGGGAAAATCAAATTCTGTTTATTCAAGAGCAGGTCAATGATTTGATTAAATGTGAACTATACGCATATCTTGATTGGTAATAATCAGGCATTGCCTAATAGATTATTAAAACACTCTATCATATTAATCGATATATAGCCCTATCAATATTCCCCATTTTTGCATAATGCCTATCATTCTAATTTAACGGATTCGCTATTTAACCAGTTGTATTCCTCCTCATTTAATATCCAGATCTGTTCCATAAAAACTTCATACTTCTTTGCTTGGTTGATGGAACCAATAGTCCATAATAGATTCTTAAGTCTATTACAAACAATGAAAAGCTAAGTTAAGCACAACTAAAACATAGTTACAATCTAGTCAGCCATACAATCACTTGGATATTAAGACTTTTTGTACCTTTAGTTTCTAAATTTCTGTGTGAAATTAATTTGAATGTGAACCAAATAGTATTAATGGACAGTAGTGGATTCCTTCCTCTCTGACAAGATATGCATCACATGCATTATTTTCTTGTGCAGGTCTGAAATTACACAGATGTTTAGACATCCTTACACATGTGATACTACAACTAGTGCATGAACCATGACCAACTCAAGTTCGTTTCCTCACAATCAATGCAAAATCTAGAGAAAATTGGCAATTACAAGCATCCAATTCGATTGTAACTATTAATTTTGCCTTGTATGAATCCTTCATGAACCATCCACACATGTAATTGGTGTAAGATGTAGAAATGCTTCACATAATGAAGTCTTGAGCAGTCTAGAGTGCTCTGTGGATGGTGCATCCAAATGATTGTCGTGCTTAGACTTGCAGTTACTAATTCCTACATGTTGGTTGAAAGATAAGTTAGGAGGTAAGTCAGTCGCTGTAAACAATATATCAATGGTATACCTCCGAGCGTACCATACCTTTTTGCAGGACATATTCTTGTAAAACTCACGCTTAATTGTTGCCTAAATTTCTTTGATCAAAAAGGGGTCCACTCTCAATTTAGTGTATGATGTGATCGACAATGATGTCAGAACTTAACTATCGATGGCCGTTGTTGTTAAAGATATGAACACAACTATGCCCTCTCACAAAAGTTACAATTTTTCGCATATTTTACATGTACCACAATGTTTCTCCCAACTTCTAGTGACAAGGTGGTAAGGTGTTGTGAGACTTACAATGAATATACCAAGTTGTTGGGTTACTTTCCTTCACCTTGTATTCCCTATTATGCTTGATTGACCACAACTTAACAGGTCATTGCACATGCTTCTTCATTTTAAACACCATATCCAATTTCAGCTCCTTGGTGCGATTATCCAACACATTTAACTTTTCCAGTCAAATTCATTGTGGCATTGATGCCTTCACTGTAGTGAAGATGCGGTGCAAGTTCAAATGGCAAGGGTACACTAGGATTTGCCTCAACAATGGGATTCATGTCTATCTGTTTGGAACCATCATACTCTCGATCATCTTCACCAAAGTCTTCTGCTTCCAGTTTAGGTTCGGAACCAACATACTCTTGATCATCTTCACCGGAGTCAACATCTATGCCATCACTTTTGAGTATCATTATCAAAGGGATCATTACATATCCATTATTTCAACAAACTTGGGGCTTGTCTCCCGATTACTTCTAACTCGCACATTCTTCCAACTACCGTTGGATCAATGATTCCTCGATTGATCATTGATCATTCCTCTATAATCCAGCTGTATTTCAGGCTACCACACAAGATGATTGAACCACTTGCCTGTTTTAGCCTAACACTGCATCCCCCTATTACCCAGGATGCTTGCCTGACTATTCATTGATCACCTCGGCCATGTGAGTAATATAGTTCCACCTCTACGTAAATCTTATATATTGGTTGAGGAGATATAGATTTCATATGGTACATCATGTCCATGTCATTCTCACACTCCAATTGCAACTTGGCAAAAGCACCTATACCGACGAAACTCTTAAACCATAGATGCAACTTGAAAACATCCCAATTTAACCCTACGTAAGTGTATAATTTATTGACCATTTCATCATAACCTATTTGTTGCTTGACTAATATGGCTTTGTTACACTTCAGTGGATCATATGCAAACGATCCTCTGGACTCCACTATTTTCCTCTCCAATAAAACTAAATCACCAATAGGACGTCCGCTAACATTTTTCGTCTAATCTAACATATTTTTGTGTTAGGTGTCATTTTGTTAGATAGGTATTATGTACACCTAATTACTATAAATATTGAACTAGTTAACTTGTCCATTTAAAGTATATCACATTGTCATTTAATCAATGCTACACAAATAAAAATATGAAAATAACAAAATAAAGTTAATGCTACAAAAATCACATGGGGATCATTTACAAGTTATAATTGCACAAAATAAATAACTAGACTATGCACATTACCTTGTTAAATTAATTTCACTCTTCAACAAGATCATAACACATTTAATTTAAATTTATTGATAATTTAGCTCACCCTATAGCTATAATATTTCCTTTATAGCAATATAATACAATTCCTATTATATAAGCAAATGAATATGATTACACTAACTAAATCATAATTTATAATAATTAACACTCAACATATTAGTACTCTTATACTGTATTGTTTAAAACAATTAAATAAGTAAAATAATTATGATTATTGCCAAATTTATAAATTATTTATTAATTAAATAAGAAAAAAGATTTATTTATTAACATAAGTAAAAAATTTACTTACCAATGATGCTACTATGAAATTTTCTTGACAAACTGAGCTCAACTGCTTCTAGTCTACCTAGCTGTAAATATATAATTTCTGATAAAGTCAACTGTAAAGATAGATTATTAATTGTGTTACAAACATTCAAATTAAATAATAAAATTAATAATATTTTACAAATAATTACAATCCTTACCAAAATAATCAGACAAAAAGATGGTCGTTTGATTTTACCAAACAAAGATAACATAAAAGATGGAAAGATGGAGAACATTGAGAGAGAGATTGAGGAGTTGGGGGTTGTTTGAATTGAGAGATAAAATGGAGATAGAAGTGACGGATAGAGAGACAGAAGTGAAGGATGTAGAGACAAAAGTGAAGTAGCAAAGATTTATGATTCCATTGATAGTGATGGTGCACTGAATGTGGGTAAAATTGGAAGCCCTGGAAGAATCACTAAACAGCTAATCTTTTTTTTTTTTTTTTAAAGTTCAATCACCGCACTTGTATCGATTAACATAAGCCGTTGATCATATCACTTGTTCAATTTTTTGTTTAAATCTATCCCTGTCTCTACTAACTGGGATAGCTTTTTTTTTTTTTTTTAAAGCTCCAATCAGTAGCCACACAAGTTGACCTGACATTAAAAAATTCAAAAAAATTAAAAACTTAGTCACTGCATACAAGCTTTTTGGTGATGTTATAATTAGAAATACTCCCCATTTACCCCAACTTTTTTTTGTATACATTTCTTTTTTAACATTAATCTAAGAAATTGGCCTCGTGTCCCTCCCACTTGCTATCTATAGTCTGAAGTGTATAATTAGTGTTAAAGAAAACTTCAAAAGCATTCTTTAAAATTTATGATAATTGTAGAAAGCTCCTTATAGAGTTACATCTAGCTCGCTTATTTTTTATTTAAACTCCAAATTTGACCCAACGAGATTGATATTGGCTCAATATTTTTTCGATTATACTAGAAAACAAAATAAAATTATGTATATAGCATGAAATAATTTTTTTTTTACATTTCCCGAGATTTCCAATTGCTTGATTTTACATGACTTTTGTTTAGTCTCTGTAAGGCCCAAAGATAACCTAAGAAGGGGGGTGAATTAGGTTGACTAAAATTAATCAAGTTATGATATCCTTTTTTTTTTCACAACAAGAAATTTACCCTCTTACACACAATGAATTTATCAAAGAAGGAACAATAGTATTCAAGAAAGATAGAAGATGTAAGTAATATAAGAATAATAAAGTAAATGTAGATGAGATAGAAATAGGCAAACCAATTGACTACCAAGCTCCTCTTGAGTTTGAAGACCAATTCTCAAATAAGCTACTTCAATTTGATGAAATTCAACCAATGTTGTTTATAATGGAAGGCTCATTTCCTTCTTGCCCCACATGGTCAAGTTAGGAAATTTTACAATCACTCTGGATAAGCCTCTCAAAACTGCATTATTGAAGAATTCAATCATAAGTAAAAAGCTTACACACCAATTCACACTTTAAGAACTACAAATCTTACTAGGAGTATTTTCTAGGGAAAATCACTCTTAAGAACTTGTATTTTAAGTGTACAAAAGTTGTCTATTTGATTCAGACAAAGGACTATTTAAAGGGGACCAGAAAAAGCATTATAAAGGCTGTCAACGGATAGAAGGAAGCTGAAGAGTCAACTAGCCGTTGGAGATATCGGACGTCCGGTACAATATTCTGCGTCTGATCCCATCGTCCGAAAAGTTATTTCAATGTTTATCGGACAGCCGATGCATTTTCTGCGTTTGATGTAGTCTGCATCCGACACTGGTCAGAGAGTTTGAAATTTTTCTTGAATTCGATCGGATGTCCGGTGATGATGATATGCGTCCGATACGAGTGTCCAATACTCCCTTTGTCTATCAAATGTTCAGTACTTAGGTTTGAGTGTCCGATAGTGGTTCTTCTGAGGGTTTTCAACCTTTATCGGATGTCTGGTACAAGCTATTGAGCGTTCGACAGAGTTGACGTTCCTTTGCTCCTTTTTGATTGAGTCTTTCATTTGCCACCATTTGTACCAATGATTTGAGCTGTCATATTCTCAATTGGAAAACATTAGTTTGAATTATCCAATTGTTTTGTAAACATCAAAATTCGAGATCAAGATTTACATTCTCCCCCTTTTTGATGATGACAAAACAATTCAATCCAATGGGATAATTGAACGTACATAACTCCCCCTCACTTGAACATAACTCATATAGATCGAGCATCCAAACCATTCAAACCATTCAACCAATTAACCATAACTCCCCCTTACTTAGTCATCCAATAGACTAACAAATCAACCATATTCATTCAACCATTTATAAACATACAGTACCATTCTACCCTTTTTTGTCATCTCAAAAAAGAATCAAAAGAGCAATAGCAATTTGAAAACCAACATACCAATCTCCAATATCAAGATCAGAAGTCCAATATCAATAGCACCAATATCAGTGCCACAATAAATACCACAATTCCAGTACCAAAAATCCAATACCAGTACCAATATCACCATACAAACATCAGTACCACAATAACATGTTATCACTATACAAACATATTAGTACCACAATTCCAATATCACCATACATTAAACATCCAACATTGAACATTGAACAAATAAAAGGAACAAATTAACATTCAATAACATCCAACATAATACTGAAATCAGAGGAATAAGTTAACATCCAACATCGAACAAGATATCCAATAGTAAAAGGAACAACAGTGAAGGTAGCAAAGTGCTTACTGGATTACAAACTTCATTCATTATCAAAAGAGAACAAAACAGGAAAAATGCAGCCTAATGATGAAGTGTACATGAACTTAAGGTGCCTAAAAAGTGAACTTGGCAGATCCAAGTCTTCTTCTACTAATACGAAACGCAGAGTGATCTTCTTCTTCAGTATCTTCATCATTTTCTTCAGGTTCAGCAGAAATTGGTTCTTTGCCCTTCTCAGAAGTGGAGGGACCATGATGAGGAGTCTAAGAATTCGTAGCAACTTGATGAACATGAGTGGGATCAGGATGTGGTTCCTTTTCATATGAAGCATCCTCAACAGGAGCAGAAGGTATCAAAAGATTCTTCTTGTCCAGAAACTCAGATTTTTACTCAGTGGACATGGTGAGCATGAGATCATGTTCGAGAAGAAGAACATGATCCTTAAACTCTTTTAACAACTCAACCATTTCGGAATGAGAGGAAGTGGCATAGGAAGAAGATTTGCAAGGATGAATAGAGGGACCAAGAGTGAAATGCAGTGATTGTGTGGTGTTAGGAGTGATAGGTGTATCATGAGCATGTTTGAATCGAGACTCAAAAGCAGCTTCTTTAGTGCACCAATGACCATCAAAAATCTTAAATTTTTCCTTTCAAAATAGGATTTATTGAAAATAGAGGAAAAAGTGTCCTTAGGACATACTCCAGTAATAGAAAGTTTGAAATGCTCAAAGATTGGAGTTAAAAACTCTTCATAAAAGAGTTTCCTTCGAGTATTAGTGCTTAGTTTTAACAAGAACTTGCACATGATAAAACCAAAATCCATGCGAATTTTTTCAACAAAGCAGTAGAACAGATACATTTCCATTTTGTTGGCATCAGTACAATGACCATCAATAGGGACTAGAAGATTTGAAATGATGGAGAAAATGATCAAATTTTTGGAAGAAAGATCTTCCAATTTGGCATCAGCAGGTACTTGAAATGGTGATTGAAAGTAAGTCATCAGTTTTGCAGCATTAAAGTGATTAACAGTTGTAGGGATTTCTTCATAATAGAAAAGCTAGCAATTTTACTATGGCAACTAGCTTCAATAGCAGTTTTCAAAATACCATTTACAATTTTAGGATCAAAAACAATATCCATCCCATTAACACGTGACTTGACCTCATTGTGATCAATGCCTTTCCTAAGATTTGCAAAGAATTGATAAAGCATATCAGGATAAAAGACATTAGGCATGGTGATCATATGGGACCATTTCTAAAATTCAAAAAGGTGAAGAACAGAATCAAGGTCAATCTTATGAAATTCACAGGGGTTGATTGACCTTTGAATGATGAAACCCTTTGAAAAATCAATTCAAATTTTTCTTTAGCTTCATCATCAATGAACTGAGGCACAGGAGGGGCCTGAGGAGATGATTGAGTTTCAGTCTGAGTTGGCTTGGATTCCTGAGCACTAGCAGATCCTTTTTTAATCCTCTTGGAGGTTCATCTAACAGTAGGAAGTTTCACTTCATCCTGGAGGGTGTGCTTGCATCTGGCAGCAGAAGATCCTCCTCTTATTCTTACCATTGTGAAATGCGGGTGTTTTGAGTGATGAGAATGATGTGAAATGGAATAACAAGAACTAATTCTACTATTTAGATGGAAATAACGTAACCAATCTGCTCAAAAAGAGTGGTGAGATTAGTTTTAGGGTTTTGGTAGAAATTTGGGATCAAAGAGGATTTTAGTGTTCAGAGCAATATGTTGTAGCAACAAGGTTCTCAACAGGTTCACAATACAATGTGTGAAATTAATTTTTGAAGATTTTCTATGAGTAAGACTGAATTTTGAATTTTGAAAGGGTAAGGAACTGGGGAAGTGCGTTCGAGAGCGTGAAGTTTGACTGAGAGAAATGAGAGGAAATACCTTTTATAAGACGTGACTGTTGGTGTGTTAGACATTCGAACGAAGTGAAACGTTTGACACATCCGTCCGATAAGTTTTTCTAGAAAATAGCTCAGAACACTGTCGGCCGTCCGTTCAATAGGCATCGGATGTCTGATAAAGTTTGATTGAAAATTTTTCAAGAATTCTTTTCCAAAATACCCAACTTCGATCTCAAATATATAAATTGATCTAGAGGCAAAGTTTTTGTAAGAATGTCAGCAATTTAATCTTTTGAACAAACATAATTTACACAAATCTCACTCTTTTGAACAAGATCACGAATGAAATGATGCTTTATGTCTATGTGCTTTGTCCCAAAATGTTGAATGAAATTTTTTGTCAAATTGATGGCACTTGTATTATCACACTAAACAGGCATATTATCATACAAAAGACCAAAATCATTCAAGGTATGTTTCATCCACAATAATTGAGCACAACATTTACTAGCGGCAATGTATTCTGCTTTGGTTGTAGACAAAGAAATAGCATTTTGTTTCTTGCTAAACCAAGACACCAAGCAATTACCAACAAAATGACACGAGCCACTAGTACTTTTTCTATCCACTCTACATCCACCAAAATCAGCATCCTTAAATCCACATAAAGCAAATTCATGACATTTAGGATACCAAAGACCAAAATTCAAGGTTCCTTTCAAGTATCAAAAAATTCTTTTAACGGCATTCAAATGAGATTCCTTAGGACAAGATTGAAAATAAGCACACAAGCAAATAGTAAACATAATGCTGGGTCTACTTGTGGTTAAATAAAGTAAGCTTCCGATCATACCTCTATATTTCTTTTTATCAACACTTGTACCTTCTTCATTTTTGTCAAGTTTGGTGGATGTACACATGGGTGTGCCAACTTGATTTGAATCCTCCATTACAAATCTTTTGAGGAATTCCTTAGTGTATTTTATTTGATTTATAAATGTTCCTTCTTGAGTTTGAAGAACTTGAAGTCCGAGGAAGAAATTTAAACCTCCTATCAAACTCATTTCAAATTCATTTTGCATAATAATGGAGAAATTCTTGCACGAACGTTCATTAGTAGCACCAAAAATAATATCATCCACCAAAAAGTTTATTTTGTGAAAAGAGTGGTGTCTACAATACCCCTTTTAAAATAATTTTCAATCAAAAAATCACTCAACCACTCATATCAAGCTCTTGGAGCTTGCTTTACACCATACAAGGCTTTTGAAAGTTTAAACACATGATTTGGAAATTTTTCACTTTTAAAATCGGGAGGTTGATTCATATAAACTTCTTGATCAATAAAACCATTCAAGAAAGCACTTTTAACATCCATTTGATATAATTTAAAACCTTTGAAATAAGCAAATGCAAGAAACATTTTAATAGATTCTAGTCTAGTTACGGGAGCAAATGTCTCATCAAAATCTATACCTTCTTCTTGAACATATCCGTTAGTCACTAATCTAGCCTTACTTTTCACAATTTCACCTTTATCATTTAATTTATTTCTAAATACCCATTTTGTACCTATAATATGATGATTTTGAGGCCTTTCAACTAGAGTCCAAACATTATTCCTTTCAAATTGATTTAGTTCCTCTTGCATGGCTAGAATCCAATTATCATCTTTCAAGGCATCATTAATATTCTTAGGTTCAACATGTGAGACTAGAGCAAAATTATCAACTAGTGGTTTAGATGAGGAATGAGTTCTTACCTTCTTGGATGGATCACCAATAATTAGCTCCTTGGGATGATTTTGAATGAATTTCCAAGCTTTCAGAAAATCATTGGGTAGATCATCATTCTTGTCTTATTCTTCTAGCACTTGGTTTTCTTGAAAGCCATTTTCCTTTGAGTTTTCCTCTATTTCAGCATTATTTTCTTCTTGGAGTGTGAGTTTCTCAAGTCCTTCCTAAACACCTACATCATCATCTTTACAAGTGCTTTTGGAAGAATCATCATTAGATTCATCAAATGTAATATGTATAGTCTCTTCAATAACAAGAGTCCTTCTATTGTAGACTCTATATCCTCTTTTGCTTTCACAATATCCCCAGAAAATACCTTCATCGATTTTCTTATCAAATTTTCCAAGATACTTCTTGATATTTAAAATAAAGCATTTGCAACCAAAAACTTTGAAATAGGCAACAATTGGCTTTTTAACAAACATTAGTTCATAAGAAGTTTTATTCAAAATTGGTCTTAAAAGAACTCTATTTATTACATAGCATGTTGTATTCACGGTTTCGGCCCAAAAGTATTTTGGCAAATCATTTTCACTTAACATAGTTCTTGTGACTTCAACAAGAGTCCTATTGTTTTTTTCAACAACACCATTTTGTTGGAGGATTTTTACAATTGAAAACTCATGAGTTATTCAATTATGATCACAAAATTTTGGAAAGCCACAATACTTAAATTTCGAACCATTATCACTTCTAATTTTAACAATGTTTGAACCAAGCAAATTTTAAACTTTTGCAAACAAGGAAACAAAATTTTTGAAAGCATAATCTTTATGACCAAGAAAAACTATCCAAGTGTATCTAGAATAATCATCAACAATCACAAGATAATATTTCTTATCACCCAATCTAGCAATTTGTGTAGGACCAAACAAGTCAAGATGTAAAAGCTCCAATGGTCTAGATGTAGATACACACTTTTTGAGTTTGAAAGAAACTTTGGTTTGTTTACCGAATTGACAAGCATCACAAACTTATTTTTTTCAAATTTAATTTTTGGCAAACCTCTAACAAGTTCCTTTCTGGAAATTTCATTCAACACGTCCATATTGAAATGACAAAATTTTCTATGCCACTACCAAGGATCTTCATTTGAAATTTTAAGATATTGAAAGCTAGATGAATTGATTTTCTCAAGAATAACAACATAAATGCCATTGAATCTTTTTCCCTTAAAAATGATATTAAACTTTGAATCAAGAACTAAGCATTCATGTTTCTTGAATAAAACAAACAAATCTCTATCACAAAGTTGACTAACACTTAACAAGTTACAGCCTAAATTATCAACTAAAAGCACATTATAAACAAAAGTTTCACCATTCTTACCAACATCTCCTACTCCAATTGTTTTGGCTTTCATATCATCTCCAAATGTCATTTTCCCTGTGACAGCCCCACCTCCCCCTAAGGCGAACCAAAGGGATCGGCGGACCGCCTGCCCAACTCTCGCCGGGACTCACTACAGTCCTCAATTAATTATAAATTAAAAGTCCAATAAATAATAATTACAATTCTAAAACTCCAAAAGTACAAAAATGCTAAAATCCACAAGTACGTCCCAGTAGTAAATACAACCCAAGTTCTCCAAAATATAAATTACAACTCAACCAAAATTACAATTGTACAAGAAATACTCCAAAATTACTAATAAGGCTACTACACATGCTTCCGATCACCTCTATTCCTGTGGAGGGAAAATAAATATTTTTGGGGTGAGCTAAAGCTCAGTGAGGTTCCGAGAAAACAAGTATTTTAGAATTTAACTGTTTTATCAGAGTACGAAAACATTGGAATATTCAAATCTTTGAAATCAAGTGAGAAAGTACTTTTCACCAGAAATTTGCAAGACGAAAACAATTCATGAAATAATTTAATTCATCACACGAGCACTTTGACAAATAATCAAGCACACTCACAGGACACTTTTCAACTAGGAGAGAACAATACTGGCCGCTTCAATTCTGAGATCTGCTCACGGGAGACTTGCTCGGATTGTCTCAACTAGGAGAATGCTTAATAAACATTAAATCAGTTATAAAGGATACAAGGCTCACTTGGAGCTATTTCACTAGTCCACTTCGCCTTATAACTCCTAAACAACCCCCTCACTTCATCTGGCCATCACCTTATCCCTCCAATGGTATTATTCGAGTATACCGCATGCTTCTGGTACCAACCCTACCCGACCGAAGTCCGCTTTTGGCTGAATAGGCCGATAACGGGGGAAAGGCCTTGTTCAGCCAATGTGGTAAGTACACATGGCCTACCATGCGCAAGTAATATACAAACAGTGGAAAAGTAAATAGTTGAGCGTTATAGCTAGGGTCGAAAAGGATAAAGTACACACTCGCCTAAAAACAAGTATTTAACACTTATGAAATCAAGTATTAATCACATAAGCATGTAATTCACATAACATATAAGGAATACTCACATGTAATAGCAAGTTAAATGGAAAGTTAATTCCACAGTAATTATTTCACTTGTGCATATTAATAAATCAATATGTAAAACAAGCATATCACAAATAAATTTATAAACAAGTGAATCGGTTTAAAAGTATTTTGAAATACGTTTTAAAATACTCACAATTAATTGAAAACATTTACATTTATAAAGAGTAGTAGCAAAATAGTACATGTGAAAATAAGTTGGAAAACAAGATTAAAATATGTAGGAAAAAGTTCAAAGAACCCTCACAAGTCATTTTAATGTAAATGGTAAAGCATCTTTGAAATTTAGAATTCATATATAAATTGTAGTAGATCATTTGATACTCATTTAATAAATCATTTAATTTGAAAACAGTAGTAAATCATAGCATTTGTAAATAGCTTAAAACACTTTTAATTTAGTAGAAAATCATATTATTTGCAAAGAGTAATAGTCAAATATTTCATTTGAAGATTAATTGGAACCAGTTTGAAAATAAGTTAAACAAATTCAAAACAAGACAAAACAAATTAGAACCATCACCTCAATATTAGCAATTTAAGAAATTAAATTGTTTCTCGCATAATCCACAATAAACCACAATATAGGATATCAATGATAAAATAGTTCAATGCCTTTAGAAATCGTTTTAATGATAAACATTTCTTTTGTAAAACAATAATAAATCCAAAATAGTATAGAAGTTAAAACATTTCACAATTTATTTCCTTAAACCAACAATAAACATTTAGTTAAAACAAGTTGGAACACTCACCAACCAGAGCGTGCTTCACTTGTCTGCAATAGATATCTCCATTTCAAGCCAAGTCCTAGAATCACAAGTTTCATACCAAACATTTCATCAAACACTAGATGTGCATAACCACTAGTTTCACACAAACATTTTATCAAACACTTGGTAGGCAAACTATCAAGTTTCTATCATCTCTGGGTGTTTTGATCATAACTAGAGCTATACTTATCGGATTGAGATGAATCTTATACCGTTTCGAAACTAAGACACAGCTCTACAATTCTCATGAAGACATCTCAACCCAGCTCCCATTCTAACTAGGTCAAATTTACCAAAACATCCCCCAGATTCTCAAGTTTACATCTCACTACGAATCTTACTGACATGCCTAATTCAATTAATCATAACTCAACGCACACAAGTCCAATTCAGGTAATTCCAATGGAATTTGAAAGCTACAATACAAGGCTACAATTCTTAAGAAGGCATCGACAACCAATTCAGTCATCTTCCCAGTCAAACTACCCAATTACAGAGGCTAATTATCAGTTTGGACAGAAACAGGGCACCAGGGGTAATTTAGTCATTTCACATGTTACAGTGCTCCGATTCATCTGAAAATTTACAGGAAAAATCCTCACTCAATTCTCTACAACTTTCATGCTTTAGGCTAAGGCTAATTCAGCTCCCAACATCTTCGAATATACCAAGCAAATTCAGACAGAAAAAGGATAGAAATTCTTGGCTGAAATTTTGAGAAGTAAAACACCAAATCCAATCCATCTAATCATCCTCTAGGACACACATGAGCATGAATTCAACTAAATCAAGAACAAAAGCATCACTTCTATAACTAGAAGAGAATTTCAGATTTCATACCTTCCACAAATAGGTGCTTAGGATGAATACTTCAAGCTTAATTCCCTTCTCTTGGTTTCAGCTGCTTGGAGCAAGGCCACAAGCTGGAGTTTTTCCAGGTTTTCCTCAAGATTTGATGGTAATTTTTGGAGCAAAATCTCTCTTTTTCCTCTCTTTTCTTTCCTTTCTTTTCTCCGCTTTGGCTCACGGTTTCTTTCCTTTTTTTTTTTTTCAGCCTTGCAGCCAACTCCTATTAAGCTTCTCACGGTTCTTCTTTTTGCCAATTAAACCTCACACCTTAGGTCATCTTTCCCCCTTGCCCAATGAATTTCCTTTCCTATCAAATTAGTCCATAGGTTCTCAATTCAACTTAGCCTATCAACGCTTAATTACACCTACTTAGGCTACTAATCACCCAAGGATCTTAATCATGCCTTAACATACATAAAATCAAAGAAATCACAAACTTGTAGTTGGATATAATAAAAAAAACTAGGGTTTTACGAGACCAAACTAGGGTTTTTATGTACAAATTAGGGTTTTCGAAGCAAACTATGGTTTTAATTTCAAATTAGGGTTTTCAAACTTGCAAAACAAAATAGTTAAAACCAAACACTTTAAGAAGTAAAACAAACCATATAAACACCTTGGCAAACAATAATTACTATAATTAACATTATTTAATATTTTCCAAAAATTAGAAAAAATCGGGATCTCACATTCCCAATTGATTTTGACTTAAACTTAACGAATTGTGATGGATCACTGGCCATGTGTCTTGAACATCCACTATCTATGAACCACTTTGATTCCTTCATGATTTTCTCCACATTCACCTACACAAGAGATAAAAATATTTGGTACACTTTAATTTTTGGGTCCTTGATAGTTAGTATCATGTCTAACTAACCACACGTTTTTCATGCCTCTTTTCATGTTTTTCCTCACATAACAGTCATACTTCATGTGACCTTCTTGACAACAAAAACTACGTATAACAGAGGGGTCATTTACATAAAGAGATTTAATAAATCTTACTCCTCTTCTTTTATGAATTGTGAATTCATTTGTAATAAAGGTTAACTTTCTTTCATAAGCATCAAAGTGTGGTTTCAATTCATTTCTTGGAAAACAGTTTTGTTTCTTGTGTTGAAGAAACTCATTTAGGCTATCCATTTTCCTTTTCAAATCATCTTGTTTTTCTTTAAGCATTTCACAAAGACTTACCTTTCTATCAAACTTACATTGTAAATCCATTTTAGCTCTTATCAAACAATCATTATTAACTTTCAGTTTTTTGTTTTCTTGAAAAAGATTTGCATTGTCTTGTAAAAGAAAAATAATTTCTGTTTTAACTCTTTGTTTCTAGCATACTATTCTTTTAAGCTATCATGCAGTTTTTCAACAAATGATTCAAGATCATCATCGTCTTCATCATCACTTTCAATTTGAGGGTCACAAGATGTTACCTCATTATCTCCAATTGCCATGAAAGTTATTTGTACAGATTCTTCTTCTTCTTCAATTTCACCTTTCGAATTGTACTCATTCCAAGTGATTTGGAAGTTGTTGAATCTTGGCTTCCTTTCATTCTTTCCTTCTTTCTTCTTCTTCATTGGACATTCATTTGCATAATATCCAAGTTGACCGCATTCAAAGCATTTATCCCCTTGCTTTTTGTTTCCATCTTATCTTCCTTTGAATCTTGTATTGAGGAATTGATTGGAGTTTTGATTGTTAGGTCATCCTTTTCTGAATCTTCTTTTGTTGAGGATTCTTTTGAAACTTTTTGTGATGAGAGAAAGATCACTATCATCACCATCCATTTCTTCATCATCCAATAAGGCCGAATCATCCTCCTCTTGAGATGCCTTTAGAGTAATGCTTCTTTTTGCCCTTGCATCTTCTTCATCTTGCACTTTGCTTTTAAGTTTCAATTCATAAGATGTTAAAGAGTTTATACGAGATTCAATGGACATTGAATTCAAATCCTTTGCCTCTTTAATGGCAGTCACTTTACTTTTCCATTCTTTAGGTCAAGCATTCAAAATTTTTCTATTTTTCTCTCCTAGTGTATATTCTTTGTCCAACACTTCTAAATCCTTAATGAGATCATTAAATCTACAATACATTTTATCAATGTTTTCATGAGGTTCCATTTTAAAAGATTCATACTTAGTGACCAAGATGGATTTCTTTTGCTCCCTAACATCTTCACTTCCTTTATGAATTTCCCTCAATTTGTCCCAAATTTCCTTAGTTGACTTACAAACTTTAACTCTAATAAATTCATTTGAGTCTAAAACACTATATAAGACATTCATAACTTTAGCATTTGAAGTCTATCTTCACGAGTTAATTCATTTCTGGTTTTTGGTCTAGTAACATGAGTAATAGCATCTTCTATGGTGGCAGTATATGGACCTTCATTAATAATGAACCACAAGTCAATATCAATTGATTGCAAGAAAATAATCATTTGTTCCTTCCAACTTACATAGTTTGATCCATTAAACATTGGTGGTTTAGTTACCGATTGTTCTTCTACAAACATAGCATTGTTGGTTGTCATCTTTACTCTAAGAGGTTAAGTTTGATCCTAGAGGCCAAACTTTGATACCAATTGTAAGACCCAACGACAACCTAAGAGGGGGGTGAATTAGGTTGACTAAAATGAATCAAGTTATGATATCCTTTTTCTTTAACAACAAGAAATTTACCCTCTTACACACAATGAATTTATCAAATAAGGAATAATAGTATTCAAGAAAGATAGAAGATGTAAGCATTATAAGAATCGTAAAGTAAATGTAGATGAGATAGAAATAGGCAAACAAATTGACTACCAAACTCCTCTTGAGCTTGAAGACCAATCCTCAAACAAGCTACTTCAATTTGATGAAATTTAACCAATGTTGTGTACAATGGAAGGTTCACTTCCTTCTTGCCCCAAGCAGTACTCGGTCAAGTTAGGAAATTTTACAATCGCTCCAGATAACCCTCTCAAAGCTACACTATTGAAGAATTCAATCACAAGTGAAAAGCTTACACACCAATTCACACTTCAAGAACTAAAAATCTTACTAGGAGAGTATTTTCTAGGGAAAATCACTCTTAAGAACTTGTATTCTAAGTGTACAAAAGTTATCTATTTGATTCAGACAAAGGACTATTTAAAGAGGACCAAAAAGAGCATAATAAAGGCTGTCAATGGATAGAAAAAAGCTGAAGAGTCAACTAGCCGTTGGAGGTATCGGACGTCCGGTACAATATTCTACATCCAGTCCCATTGTCTGAAAAGTCATTTTAATGTTTATCGGATGGCCGATGCATTTTTTGCGTTCGATGTAGTTTGCATTCGACACTGGTCAGAGAGCTTGGAATTTTTCTTGAATTCGATCGGACGTCCGGTGATGATGATATGCATCTGGTATGAGTATCCGATACTCCCTCTGTCTATCAGACATCCGGTACTTAGGTTTGAGTGTCCGATAGTGGTTCTTCTGAGAGTTTTCAACCTTTATCGGACGTTCGGTACAAGCTATCGAGCGTCCGATAGAGTTGATGTTTCTTTGCTTCTTTTTGATTGAGTCTTTCATTTGCCACCATTTGTGCCAATGATCTGAGTCATCATATTTTTCAATTGGAAAACATTAGTTTGAATTATCCAATTGTTTTGTAAACATCAAAATTCGGGATCAAGATTTACAGTCTCCTATGCCAAAAAACCCTAAAAGTTTTGAATTTTTGGCATATATGCTTGTCTATGTTCAACACTCACCAAAAATCTACTATGTTCCTTGTTCACTTCAAAAGTACTCAAATTTATCTACGATACTAACTATATAAACCTTAATGCAAGTTGGATTGTCATATTATCAAATTACATGTTTTATTTGTACAAGTCAAAGACAAGAATACTAAATTACAAACTAGGCAAAACTAAAATTAAAAAAAATCAGCCAAAATCAAATATTTAACATAATAGATGCAGAGACATGGGAATTTTGGTGATACATAGAAATGAAGGAAATAGAAAAAGGAAAAAAAGAAAGGAAGAATGAATATTAGATTAAAGTAATAAAAATTTCTTATTCTAAGGATATTCTTGTTAAAGAACATTAAATATGATACAAGCAAAGTGTCCATTTTGAAATTAATGGGGGTAAAGTTTAACTTGCCTCATAGTTATAGAGGTTTCATGCAATTAAGCTTTATTTTATTCTTGTATTTCTTAAAAAACATGGGTCAAATAACTTTGTTTTACTCTTCTATTTTTTAAAAATATGGGTTTAGTTTGATTTTGCATAACTTAGGCCTAGACATAGATTCAGACTCACACTACAGTCAAACCCCTATTAAGCAATGAAAATTAATCAAAATAAATGCAACAAAAAAAGAGTTCATGAAAAAGGAAGTATATTATGGCCCCAAAATTCAGATTCACTTCTTTTCTATACTTCTCCTACACACCGGAATATGCACATAGTT
This sequence comes from Gardenia jasminoides, assembly GCA_013103745.1. NCBI lineage: Eukaryota > Viridiplantae > Streptophyta > Magnoliopsida > Gentianales > Rubiaceae > Gardenia > Gardenia jasminoides. The sequence goes on from CM023095.1 coordinate 25,079,058, forward strand.
TGCCAATGACTTCAACACACTACTCATGTATAGATATAAAGAAAGAACTTATTATTTGATAATATTTTGAATGGTAAAGAATGAAAGCGGAAAAAATTAGAGCTCTTTCACCTTGAAAAAACAAGGTATTTCAACATCATTGATGCCACCATTTGGTTCAAGATTTGTGACATTAAATATTTGTATGATAATATCAAATAAGAAGTACAGCTATAGCATGTTTGTTGGAAAGATAACTTTGTGTAGGTATTTTTAATTTGGGCAAGATAACTTAATAAGAGTACTAGTGTTGTTCATATAAGCAAGATGTACAATGAGAGGACATTAGTCATACATACGTGTTTTCTACTTCAATCTTTTTAAATCCACATACGGTAAGAGCCTGCCTATAATTGCCATTTCTTTCCCCCACCTTCCCCTCCCACAACACCTAAATAAAAATAAAAATTATTAAATTTGTACCATACTCGGTTTTCCTTAATTTTTATACCCTTATGCAAAATTTGGCCAATTTAGGATTAAATGTATCTAGTTTGCATAGGTTTTAACTTTTAATATAGGTTCAAGCAATCTAAGGTCCTTTTTTAGCTTATAGCAAAAGTTTGTCAAGTTTCTAGGGAAAAGTGGCTATTTTAGCCCTTTACCTTTGGAGTTTTGACTAATTTAGTCCGTTATTTATCATCGCGACTGTGACGCCCCATCTCTCCTTAGGGCAAATCCAAGAGTATCGGCGGGACACCTGCCCAACTCTCATTAGAACTCACTACAAAATCTAAATATAAATACAAGCATTCATTCTTAAAACCATAATCAAAGTCTATTTAAACCACTAGTTAAACTTACAAGAGTACAACCCCAATAATTTCATCAAAATTACAATAGTTTTAATTCCAAGTAAAATATACCATCAAGTTCACAAATCAAAACAATCTTATACAAAAGTGAAGAAATCATACAAAAGAAACTAAGTTTCTCGATTAACGAACTCCGCTTCAAAACCTATTAAGGAAATCAAAGTTTAAGGGGGGTGAACAAAATCCAGTGAGGTCAAGAAATCACACGCAAGCAGGTGAAGGCGGTAATAAAACCATTAAAGCAGTAAAACAGAAGAAAAACTCAGAACTCACATAAAGCAAGTAAAGAATTCAATATAAAAGGATATAGATGGCCCGCTCCACATTTTCGCAATTTCCGCAATCATCTTTGGTCTGCTCCGAAGCCACAATTTTCAATTGGAATGTTGACACTCCGTCAATCACTATCTCGCTGTCCGTAGACATCACTTTACACTCACCCATCTACTTACACCTCCTGTGCCGGGCCCACTCATCGAAATAGAATTTATTAGTAAATCAAGACGAGATAAGAGGCACCTCCCACTCGTTACAGTGTGGTACATACTACCACTTGGCATAAAAGGGGTCGATGAGGCAACGCTCCAATCAACTTGGCCAAAAATTAACCCAGACGGGATGAGAGGTACCTCCTACTCGCTTGAGTGTGGTACATTCTATCGCTTGGCATTAACAATTCAAAAACAAGCACAAGTACAAGCATTTAACAAATTCAATTCAAATAAGGGTGAGCGCAATAAAGTACATACTTGCCAAGTCAAACCAACATGCTTCTCAAGTCATTGACATTAAATAAGGCATTATGTAACAAGCACTTGAATATTCACCGCGATTCACTTAAGTAAGCAAGCAAGCAAGAAGGTCAAGTTTCGGTAGTCGGTTCTCCCTCGACAAAGTCTTGGTCACCTGAGCCACATTTTAGCTATCAAACACTAGCCAAACAACTAGAACTCAAAATTTAATCCAAGCTACTTAAAATCACCAAAGGCCACACTGCCACTGTTTCTTGCTCGGGTCATATTTAAGGCTACACTCATCAAAATTAGGCAAGGCCTTTGGAAACTAGACTCAGAATACTATAATTCACTAGAAGGGCTCGCTGTGAGATTCATTTTGTAAGGTAAGCTAAACTGAACTGCAAGATGCCACAATAAACAAAAGACAGGGAAAATAGTCTCGAGAAACAGCCTTCTTTCTAGATTTTCTGGAATTGATAGAAAATGTGTAAGCATGCAAGCCACATACCATTGGAAAGCTCTTGAAGTCTAGTTTCAAATGCCACAAATGATGCTCGATTTTGACTCTCGAGCAAGAAAATATAGCCATTTGAACAGAAGGTATAAAGCTGTTTTGTCAACTAAAATTTTCAGATTTGATAAGCAACTTTGGGGCATCATTTGGGCAATGAAATGATACTGGAAAAACACCAATTTTTGCATACATAAACTTTAGTATGTGGCTACATTTTTACCAAAATTTAGCTAAAAACTCGTACAGGAAGGCAATGATCAAAACAACCAAAGTTAACTTAGATTTTTGAATTCAATTCTGCCCAACAACATTTTTTTTCTTTTGCAACATTTAGCTTATCCAAAACAGCCTCCCATTCCATTCCATTTTTGAAACCAAGACTGTAGCAACATTTTTTGAGCAAACAGTGGTAAAATGGTAGCAAAATTTGGACCAAACAACACCCAAAACAGGGCAGAAAATCTCTGGCAGAATGGAGGCAAAATTTTTCCAGATTTTTGGCCATCTTTTCATGAACTTTTGAAGCACCAAATGAGAGGGTTTTTGCTAGGAAAAATGTCCACTTAAACCTCAACATTTCAGCTCTCAAAATAGCCAAGAAACTCATGAAAAATGGCAACTAAAATAGGGCAGAAAAATTAGCAAAAGGAACTGGCAGCTTACTCTCTTCCTCTCTCAGTTTTTCTTCTTCCTTTCTTCCTAACTTTCTAACTCCAAGAACTCAACACAAACTCACCTCATCACATATATATACATCACAACAGCCCAACAATCAAAAAATATGAGAGTTCATAGAGCCCACACAATCATCCAAATCCAACAAAAATAAAAACAAAGAGCTACAAGCTCCAAAGCCATAAAATGGAAGCAAGGAAACAAGGTTTTGTTGAAACCAAGTTACCTCTAATTGCTCAAGAAGAAACCCAAAACAGCCCCCCTCTTTCAAGCCCCTAGCTCGGCTCTCTCTCTCTCTCTCGTTGTTGTTCCTCAAAACTCCAAGGTAAGCTAGCAAGATTGCTCAAGTTCTTGGTTGATTTGATGAAGGATTGAAGTGGTTGTTGGAATTGATCCTAAGTTTTGATGATAACAAAACAAAATGATTTGGACTAATGTTTTTATGTGAAAATTATGTTAGAACAGGTCCTTGATTCATTGGAACAGAAAAGAAATCAATTCAAGATGAATTGAGAAGGTTTTAACTTATCGGACGCTTGAAAGCTAGTACTGGACGTACGATAAAGATTGAGAACTCTCTGAAGAACTACTATCAGACAGTCAAACTGAAGTACCGGACGTCCGATAGACAGGGAAATTATCGGACACTCCTATCGGACGCATATCATCATCATCAGACGTCTGATAGAATTAAAGATGAAATCCAAACTCTCTGACCAGCATCGGATGCAGACTCCATCGGACGCAGAAAATCCATCAGCCGTTCAATAGACGTTGAGAAGAACCTTTCGGACGATGGCACCGGACACATAACATTGTATCGGACGTCCAATAGCTCCAACGGCTATTTTTTAATAGCCATATTTTTGACCGTTTGAGAGGTTCTTGAGACTATTTCTCACACTCTATAAATACCCACAAGTTCAAGAGGATAATAGACTTTTGCCTATATGAAATATAAGCTTACAAGTGAAATATTTGGGTAAAAATATTCTTTGTTTGTTGTATAGGTGTGGAAAAAGTGGGATTTGTGAGGTTACTTAATAGGAGGAGTAAAACCTTAGTGAATATTGCCTTATTTGTAATAGTAGTTCTTAATTGGTTGAGTGAGCTTTCAATTGTAGTTTGTTGAGGGGTATCTAGGATAGTTGTAAAACTCCTTGGCTCAACTAAAGGCTTTTTGGGTAAGGAAGGAGTGAACCTTCACTTGTACAAGTTGGTTAGCTTCACCAACAATTGAAGAAGCTACTAGTGGATTTTATCCAAGTTCAATGCAACTTGGAAATTTGGTTTGCAATTCTTTCTATATCTCTTTTTCTTTATTGTTCAATTGTGATATCTTTATTGTGCTTAATTTGACATATCATTTTGCACACTTGAAAAACAGTTTATACTTGTTTTATTTGGTGAATTTTTGCTATAATTGATTGTGTTATTAAACAATATACTTCACTCCCCTTAGGTTGCATTTGGAACCAACAGTGGTGTTTTGGAAGAAAAGATGAAGGGGAAGAAGGGGAAGGGGTTTGGCTAGCTTGAGGGAGAGGAAGAGAGTGAGTATATTTTATTGACTTTTGGGGTTTGTTGGGAAAATGAAAGAAATGAAAGGAAATCAATCGATTTGATATAAAGCCATCTTTTGTAACGTTGGGGTCAATTCGCGCGACGCGACACTACGACCCTGGTTTCTCTCACTTATATATCTCAAATGCATATTCCAATACTCAAAATTTAGGTCTAATAGTCGACCCTAGACTCGTATGTGAAATTTAAGCATCCAAGTAATGCAATTAACGACATAATTTAAACATGCGCAATGCATTTTAAAAATTTTCGTACCGATGCAATTGACTTAATAAAGTTAAATAATTCTGAATAAAATAAATAAAAATTGATTTGAAAATTTGGAATATATAAATTAAAATGATAATATGGGTCCTCACAACCTCCCCTCCTTAAAAGAATTTCGTTATCAAAATTCATACCTGGATTAGAGAATAACTCAGGATACTTCCTCTAAACTTCCTCTTCGACCTTCCACGTAGCTTCCTTGACCTTCCACGTAGCTTTCTCGACACCATGATTCCTCCACAAGATCTTCATTAATGGAATTTTCTTGTTCCTCAACTCCTTCACTTTCCAGTCTAGAAGTTTCACGAGTTTCTCCTCGTAAGTCAGGGCCTCATCAATTTCTATATCCTCTGGTTAAAGTATGTGGGATAGGTTAGGGTGGTATTTCTTAAGAAACGGCACGTGGAACACGTTGTGAATACGGGATAGGCTCGCTGGTAAATCCAACTTATAAGCTACATTTCCGACTCGTTGAAGATTGGTGTACGATCCCACAAACCTCAACTGTAACTTTTTCCTTTTCCCCCCCTTCAACCTTGCCTTTAGAGGTGTAATCCTAAAGAATACTTGATCTCCTATCTCGAACTCCAAGTCTTTCCTCCTATTGCCTGCATAACTCTTCTGACGGTTTTGGGTGGTTAAAATCTTTTACCGTATCAACTTGACCTTTTCTCGAGTCTCTTCCATCTAAGGAATCACAGTCGGATCTAAGACATTATTCTCTCATACTTCATCCCAATAAATCGGTGATCGACACTTATGGCCATAGAGAGCCTCGTATGGAGCCATTTGTAGAGATGAATGAAAACTGTTATTGTAAGTGAATTCCACTAAGGTTAAATATTGGCTCCAATTAACTCCAAAATCTAGAATACAAGACCTCAACATATCCTCGAGAGTCTGAATTGTTCTTTCTGATTGTCCATCAGTTTGAGAATGATAAGTGGTACTGAGATTCAACTTAGTACCTAATGTCTCTTGCATCCTTTGCCAAAATCGAGAAATGAAACACGGATCACGATCCGACACTATACGCACAGGAATTCCATGCAACCTTATAACTTCATCCACATATAACTTAGCTAGATTTTCCATTGAATACTTCATACTAATGGGCAAGAAGTGTGTAGACTTAGTCAGTCGATCTATTGTGACCCAAATCACATCATGCCCTTTTTGCATCCTTCGCAACCTCGATACAAGATCCATAATAATATTCTCCCATTTCCATATGGGCACCTCCAACTGTTGCAACAAGTCAGAAAGTTTCTGATGTTCTACCTTAATTCTCTGACACACTAGGCATGTCTGAACAAATCGGGCAATTTTCTTTTTCATGCCTTCCCACCAATGGAGACTTTTTATATCTTGATGCATCTTATTCCCTCTAAGGTGTATCATATACTTAGAACGATGGGTTTCCTCCAGTATTTCTCTTTTAGATCCTCATCTCTCGGTACCACCAGTAAATTTCGATACCTAAGGACTCCTTCTGCTCCAACATTAAAGTCCAGAAACTCCTTTTTCTAAACTTTCTCCAACCATTTCTGTATTTATGGATCCTTCTTTTACACTTCCTTAATCTTATCCAATAAAGTTGATCTCAATACAATGTTCCCCAAAACAACCTTTTTGAACTGCAGACGAGGATTCTAAACACTAATTTTCTCTAACATGTGCCACTCCTTCACCATCAATCCTGCTACTTGGACCTTACGACTCAAAGCATCCACTATTACATTAGCTTTTCCAAGGTGGTAATTAATTGTACAATCGTAGTCTTCCAAGAACTCCACCTACCTACGCTGTCTCAAATTCAATTCCTTTTGAAAAAACAGATACTTAAGGCTCTTGTGGTCGGTGAAACCTCAAATATCATCCTATATAAGTAATGTCTCCACTTACGCAACGCAAATACTGTGGTGGCTAACTCCAGATCATGGGTTGGGTAATTGTGCTCGTGGGGTTTCAACTTTCGCGATGCATATGCTATAACCCATTCATTCTGCATCAGCACACAACCTAGTCATTCCTTTAATGCTTCTGTGAATACCACATATCCATCTTTTCCATTAGGTAGAGCTAAAACTGGTGTCTCAGTCAACCGTCTCTTTAACTCCTAAAAACTCCTTTCACACTTAGCGTCCTATATGATCTTACTATACTTTTTGGTCAACTCGGTCATAGGTCCCGTTATTTTGGAGAAATCCTTAATAAAACAACGGTAGTAACCAACTAAACCCAAGAAACTTTAAACTTCTATCAGATTCTCAGGTTGTTTCCATTTTGACACCACTTCCACCTTATTTGGGTCCACAGTAATTCCATCCTTAGAAATAATATGACTCAAAAATGTCACTTCTTCCAACCAAAATTCACACTTACTAAACTTTGCATACAACTGATGCTCTCTTAGGATTTGTAATGCTATCCTCAAATGCCGTTCATGATCCTCCTAGTCTTAAAATATACTAGAATATCATTGATGAACACCACTATGAACTGATTCAAATACGGCTTAAAGACTCGACGCATCAAATCCATAAATGCAGCAGGTGTGTTAGTCAATCCAAAAGGCATCACTGCAAACTCAAAATGCCCGTATCTCGAGTTAAAAGCTGTCTTAGGTATGTCCTCCTCTCGGATCCTTAATTGATAGTAACCCTGTCTGAGATCCACCTTAGAGTATACCACTATTCCTTGCAGTTGATCGAAAAGCTCATCGATGTGTGGTAGAGGGTGTTTATTCTTAATGATGATGTCATTCAAGTCTCGATAGTCTATACACAATCTTAAACTTCCATTTTTCTTCTTAACAAATAACACTGGCGCACCCCAAGATGAATCATATTCCTTGATAAATCCCTGCTCCAATAAATCCTGTAATTGAAGTTTCAATTCTTTCAATTCAGTTGGCACCATCCTTTAAGGCGTCTTGAAAATAGATGCTGTCCTCGGAACCACATCAATCTTAAAGGCTATTTCCCTCTTAGGTGGTAGCGATTCTAATTCCTCAGGAAAAACATCAAAAAATTCTCTCACCACTGGCACGTCTTCCAATTTCACCTTATCTCCTGGAGTATTGATAAGAAAAGTTAAGAACTCTTTGACCCCCTTACTCAGCAATTTCTTAGCTCGAATCCTCGAAATAAGAGTTGAAGATGCTAATCTATCCCTTACATCTAACCTTAAAGTCGGTTCACCCGTCATATGCCATTCCACTATCTTCGTCTTACAATTAAGTTGAGCATGATAACGAGCTAACCAATCCATTCCTAAGATAACATCATAACTCTTAATCGCCAAACACATAAAGTCTGCTAACAATTTTCGCTCACCATTCCAAATATCACAATTCTTATAAACTGAGTTAGATAACAAATTCTGATTCCCAATAGGCGTACTAACATTCAAATCATATGGTAGTCTCTCAGACTTAACATCTACGCCCTTCATAAAGGTAGGGTTTACAAATGAATGGATTGCCCCGGGATCAATTAAAACCTTTGCTAAATGATGCAATATCGGAATCATACCTTCACTAACTTCTGTAGGATCAAGGACCTGATGCTGATCCATAGTATAAACCCTAGCAGGCACCTTTGGACGATTATCCCCCACGCTCGACTGTCTGGAAGTTGGCCTAATAGACTGTTGTGAATTACCTCTTACACGACGAGCCGTCGGACAGTTGGCAATCTGATATTCGGTACTCTCACAACTCAAACATTTCCCCACTTTCCTCCAGCGGTCATCCACAGCGTGATTTGGCTTCTTATAGTATCCACATCCTACTTGAGGCATCGATACCGAACCTCCTTGCGAGGTATTTCTAGACTGACCACGTCCACTAGTGGCTTCTCTAGCCATAAACCCTCTTGAACCCCTAGCCAATCTTATTCCTCCCATGCCCCTTCCAATAGGGGCTGACGCATTTTTATCCACTGACCCCACACCACTACTACTTGGGGCATTCCTCTTCTTAGCATGAAAAGCCATCACTTGAAATTTAGCGCTCTCCACTCTTTGGGCCTTTTCCAAGGTTTCGGTAAAAGTATTGATTTGGGTTGCAGCTAGAGCCTCTTGAATCTCCACATTGAGCTCCTGTACAAATTGTCTTATCCTTTTTCGATCCGTGACCACTAACTCCGGTGCAAACTTGAAGAATTTCATGAATTGGGTCTCGTAGTCGGTTACACTCATCAATCCTTGTCTCAACCTAATAAAATCGTCCTCCCTTTTCTCTTGGATCATTGGAGGCAGAAATTTCTCATCAAATTCCCTTTTGAAATTTACCCAAATCCATAGAGTCTACTCTCTTTCCTATTTAGCTCTAATTACGTTCCACCAAGATCTAACTGTACCCTCAAATTGAAAAGTAGTGAAAGTCACTCACCTCTCCTCAATGTAGATCAAGGCGGCAAAAATATCGGTCATCCTCTCAAACTAATTTTCTACCATGTTAGAGTCATCTCTTCCTTGGAACTTAGGCGGCGCAAATCTAAGAAAATGCTCTAGAGCTCTATCGTCTGTATGACCAGGGCCTGTAGGCTGATTTTATTGACTGGAGTCTTGACAGTCGGCCAGGCGTATCAGTTATCCTATTGATGGCCGTAGCCACCTGGTCCTCATTTCCACCGTCTAGTCCCCTTTCTGAACCTGTCTCAGAAGACTGAATACTCTCTAAGGGTTGGGACTGTCTCCGCCCGCGCCCTCAACTTTGGTCTTGACCTCGACCTCGCGCATCTATAATCTTAATTATGTCTAAATGTAAAAATTGAAATAATTACGCGAGAGAAAGTTTAAAGACAAAAGTCAACATTGGAAGCATTTGAAATAACAATAACTAATATATATTAACATTTCAAAATTCACAAATAATCATCAAGTCATGGGGCATTTACAAACTATAGCACACACGTGCCACCAAAAATACAATTAGTCATGCAGTCAAAGTCATAGGCCTTACAAGTCTCACCCCAACTAATTCATTTACAAAATAGTCAAAAGATCAATACTTCTAGTCTAGTTCACAGTAGAACCGCGAGTCTGAACCTCCTCAGCCAGGTCCTCCTCAAACGGATCCTCTTCGGACGGCTCCTCCTCCGAGAGATCCTCCTCTACCGGATCCTCCTCCAAGGACACCTCATGAGTCGCGCTCTTGACTCTGTCTCCCACTTTCTCTATCAGCATGGTGGTGCTAGCCAATATACCGGTGGCTCGTTCCCGAATCTCGTCGACTACTTTAGTCAGTCGGGCCCTAGACCTTCGGACCTAGTCACGGGCGGCCTCAACCCTAACCCGCTCTCCAGTCACTATCTCCTCGAGCTCTAGGACCCTAATACTATAGGCATCCACAATAGCCCTCAGACCCTCAATCTCATCTAGTAACTCCCTACTAGTAAGCATTAGTTGCCAGCGTTCATCATCAATTGATAACACTAGGTCGTTAGAGTAGGTGTACGTCTCCTTACAATTACAGCGAGGGAACCTACTAAAGGGAGAGTATCGGACGCGGGGTCCTCCACCATGCACTCGATATCGAATAGACCTAAGAGGCTCCATGTGACCATTAGCCTCTCCATTACCACTAGCCCCATTAGCCTCATGAACACCATTTCTGTTCTCCATTCCTACAAAATAACCACAAAACTCAATGTTAGAAATTTAGAGTCACTAGTCCACTCAAAACTTCAACTTAAGACATAACAAGGTTATCTCAATTCTACTCTCAAGAGTAAAGTCCCTAAAACATTTTCCAAATAGATCTCTAACCACGTTCTAATACCAACTGTGACGCCCCATCTCTCCCTAAGGTGAACCCAAGAAAATCGACGGGATACCTGCCTAACTCTCGTCAGGACTCACTACAAAATCCAAATATAAATACAAACATTCATTCTTAAAACCATAATCAAAGTCTATCGAAACCACTAGTTAAACTTACAAGAGTACAACCCCAATAATTTCATCAAAATTATAGTAGTTTTAACTCCAAGTACAATATACCATCAAGTTCACAAATCAAAACAATCTTATACAAAAGTAAGGAAATCTTACAAAAGAAACTAAGTTCCTTGATTAACGAACTCCGTTTCAAAACCTATTAAGGAAATCAAAGTTTAAGGCGGGGTGAGCAAAACCCAGTGAGATCAAGAAATCACACGCAAGCAGGTCAAGGCCGTAATAAAATCATTAAAACAGTAAAATAGAAGAAAAACTCAGAACTCACATAAAGCAAGTAAAGAATTCAATATAAAAGGATACAGATGGCCAACTCCACATTTTCGCAATTTTTACAATCACCTTTGGTCCGCTCCGAAGCCACAATTTTCAATTGGAATGTTGACATTCCGTCAACCACTATCTCACTGTTCGTAGACATCACTTTACACTCACCCGTCTACTTGCACCCCCTATGCCTGGCCCGCTCATTGAAATAGAATTTATCAGTAAATCAAGACGGGATGAGAGGCACCTCCCACTCGTTAGAGTGTGGTACATAATACCGCTTGGCATAAAAGGGGTTGATGAGGTAACGCTCCAATCGACTTGGCCAAAAATTAACCCAGACGAGATGAGAGGTACCTCTCACTCGCTTGAGTGTGGTACATTCTACCGCTTGGCATTAACAATTCAAGAACAAGCGCAAGTATAAGCATTTAACAAATTCAATTCAAATAAGGGCGAGCGTGTACTTAAAAAAAGCAAGTCAAACCAACATGCTTCTCAAGTCATTGACATTAAATAAGGCATTATGTAACAAGCACTTGAACACTCGCCGCGATTCACTTAAATGAGCGAGCGAGCAAGCAAGCAAGAAGGTTAAGTTTCGGTAGTCAGTTCTCCCTCGGCAAAGTCTTGGTCACCTGAGCCAAAGTTTAGCTATCAAACACTAGCCAAACAATTAGAACTTAAAACTTAATCCAAACTACTTAAAATCACCAGAGGCCACACTGCCACTGTTTCTTGCTTAGACTAGGGGTGAGTAAATTTTTGAAATTCCATATTTCTGATTGATTTCGATATGAAATCGGAAATTCGAAAATGGAAATACTGAAATACGGACGGAAACGGAATAAACTGAATTCAAATACTTCGAATTAGATTCGGATTTGGTAATGTAAATTTCATTTCGGAATTTTCTGAATTCAAATTCAAAAATATAATATAAAATAAATATAATTTGTATAATATATATATATGCTATATATTTCCATAAAAAAAAGGTTTTTCAGAATTTCCATAATATCACACTCTCTCCCCGACTCTCAGTCTCGGCCGACGTTCCTCTTCTCTAATTCCAAAATCCGAATCGAGGGTTTTCATCTTCAGCATTTCAGCTTTTGCCTTTGAGAGGAAATTCGGATTCCTAAATCCCAAATGGCCAAACCTTTGCAAGTTTTCAGATTTCAGATTTCTAATTTCTGAGCAAATTTCGGATTCTGATTTTCCTAATTTGATTTATTGAAGAGTGGAAGAGCTGCCGGCACTCTCTTTTCCAATCTCTCACTTCTCTTTACGACTTTCTACGATCTCTGAAGTCTTTGGCTAGCTGAATAATGTCAGTTGAGAGCCACAATGGTGTAGAGGATTTGGAGCATGAAGGTTCATCTCTTAATCCTTCCAGTTCCCGTAGTCCAACCCCAACTTCTGATACGTGTGCTGGTGAAGGTAAAAAGAAGAGAGGACCATACAAGACAAGGTCTTTGGTGTGGGATCACTTTGCTGTAAAATGTAAGGCAAACATCAAACACGGCAGGTGCAAGTACTGTGATATGGTTATTGCTGCTGACTCTAGGTCTAATGGTACGACTCCTTTGCTTAATCACTTTAAGCATTGTAAGCAGAATCCGAATAATAAGGGTAGTGGTCAAACTACATTATTCTTAGGGATTTCTGGTGATGGGGATGAGTCCAGGACTGCTCTAATTGGTTGGAAATTTGATCAAGATGCTATTAGGAAGAGTATTGCTTACATGTTGATAGTTGATGAGTTACCATTTAAATTCATTGAAGGGAAAGGATTTCAACATGTTATGCGCACTGTTTGTCCTCAATTTAGGATTTCCTCTAGGTGGACTATATCTAGAGATTGTTATCAACTCTATTTAGATGAGAAATCAAGGTTAAGAAATGTTATTATAGATGCAGGCAGTAGAGTGTGTCTTACAACTGATTCTTGGACCTCTACACAGAGGATTAATTATATGTGTTTGACTGCACATTTTATTGATAATGATTGGAGGCTGAACAAGAGAATAATAAATTTCTGTCCAATTCCTAGTCATAAAGGAACTGATGTGGGAAAGGCTATTGAGAAATGCTTGCTTGAATGGGGCATTGATGATGTTTTTACTGTAACTGTTGACAATGCTTCCTCTAATGATATTGTTGTGTCATACTTGAAGCAAAAAATTCAAAATTGGGGTAAGGCTGTGCTCGGGGGAAAATGGATGCACGTAAGATGTGTTGCACATATTGTGAATCTTGTTGTCAATGATGGTTTGAAAAGAATTGCAGAATCAATTGAATGTATTCGATTAGCAGTGAGATATGTTAGGCAATCATCTTCTAGGTTGAGAAAGTTTAAAGAATGTGTTGAAATTGAAAAAATTGAATGTAAAAAACTATTGAGTCTAGATGTTTGTACTAGGTGGAACTCAACATACATTATGTTAGACACTACCCAAAAATTTGAAAGAGCCTTTGTAAGATTTGAGGAGCAAGATCCCCTTATGGTTCAATGTGAGGGCCTCGAAATTTCAAATTATTTTTAAAAATGCATAATACTATTTAAATTATATTTATTTATTTTTTTATGAGTAAAATTGTGTTTAAATTGAATATTTTACAATTTATAGCATTTTATACGATTTGTTTGCCGGTGTGCGATTTTGGCCGTATTAGGACTCTAATTTTCTACCGGAGCGTGATTAGTGACTTTAAGTTGAAATTAAGTATAAGTGACAATATTTTGAGGATATTAATAAGTTTGGACAGTGTCGGAATGGACCAGAGCAGTGTAAGTTAGACTGACGTGAGCGACGCGACATAAAGTGCAAAAAGTCACTTTTTCCCCTGAATCAGGGAAAAGCACTTTTTGGCCATTAAAAGGCTTGACTTCTTGCCATCTTCCCATTTCATTTTCAGCTGCACATTTGAGAGATAGAGAGAGAAAGAGCCGAGAGCTCCAAGGAGGAAAAGAGAGAGAAACAAGCTCAAGCTTCTTCCATTTCTTTCTTCTACCTTTCTTCCACTTCCAAGCACTCTTGAAGCTACCATCATCTCCACATTTCCAGCCGAGGAAGAGAGCTAGGAGAGAGAGAGCTGGTCCGAATTTGGAGGGAAGAAGAAAGGTGAGTTTTGTGGTTAAAAATCTTTCATTTTCCTTCAACTAGAATTTTGAGTTTATGAAACTTGATGGATGGATTATGGGCTTGATTTTTCTTCCCATTTCAGCCATCCAAGGAGAGGAAAGAGAGAGGGGAAGCTCTTGAGGAGAAAAAAGGAAGAGAAAAGTGAAGAAACAAGACTTGATCTATTGATGGGTTGCTTGATCGTGGTTTGGAGTCTAGATCACAAAACCCGTAGATCTTGAGTGAAGTTCGAGGCTTAAGAGGTTTATTGAGCTTGGAAGCGATATTCTTGAAGGAAAGCTTGACGGATCTCGTTGGATCTTGGTAGATCCGTAGGTGAGACTTGAATCTTGTAGATCTAGCCTTCAATGTTGATTAGTGTAGACTGCGGATAATATTGAAAGAATGATCTCATCTGAAAAGATGAAGTTGGGCTCTTGAAATCCCAACCTAGGTAGCGGACTTGAGGTGACCTCTAGGTATGGACTTGAGGACCGATTGGGAATTTGTTTGTTATTTGTGAACTTGCTTCGATATGGTTAGAAATTAGGGTTTTGTTGTTGAAAAGTTTGAAGGAAAAATGATTAAAATGGCCAAAACCACACTTGAAAACTTCTATGTTTGAATTTGGAACTTTGTATTCAGTCGTGATGAATTTCTGTTTAAGAAAATATTTGATATGTATATTTATCGATGTATGATTTTCGAAAAGATAACGAATAGTATTTCCTATGAAAATTGGGTGGAAAATGTCATTTGATGGTTTTGTAGTGTTATGGTTTCCTTTAATGGATTTTGGAAGAAAGGTTATAGTTTAAAGTGTTTTAAAGTCATATTAACGCATTTTCAAGAAGGAAATGTTGAGTTTATGTTAAAAATGATTTTGGGTTGATAATTTTCACCTGACTGATTTATTAGAGAAAATATGGAAAAGTGCTTAGTGAGTACATCGGTAATGTGTGGTTTTTGAAATGAGATAGTGATTTTCAAAGATTCGTTTGAAATATCGTATTGGAAATGAAAGTATTTCCTTGAGAGAATTTTTGGGGAAAAACATTGATTGAAAACTAAAAAGGGGTGTAAATGAGTTGTTTTGACTAATGAGTGAAAGAACAGAATTCTCAACTACTGTTTTTACTTGTTTAGGGTTTGAAGAGGAAAGTGAATTCGACCCTTACGTAGGTCGAGAAACCTTATTACTTTGGTGAGTTTCCATGCCCTGTATGTGTTTATGTGAAATGACCGTAATGCTTGTTCTTGTTGTGTTGTACGCGGAAACCAGCTTTGAACCCCGATAGGGTAGTGTGTACTTTATCGCGCCTCTTTATCCGAGTGAAAC
Source organism: Gardenia jasminoides (assembly GCA_013103745.1). Taxonomy (NCBI): domain Eukaryota; kingdom Viridiplantae; phylum Streptophyta; class Magnoliopsida; order Gentianales; family Rubiaceae; genus Gardenia; species Gardenia jasminoides. The sequence continues at coordinate 25,094,387 of CM023095.1, forward strand.
CACAATGAAAATACTTTGAAACCAATGCAAACCGAAATGAATGACTTACCGCTTCCCTTAGTGACCATGTGTTTGAAAAGGTCGAAATACGAGACCTATCGGTGAACCCATCGACTCGGCGGAGGCTAGGCCTAGGTCGAGAAGAAAAGGAAGAGCCATAGGGTTATTTCAATGTCACGTAGCCTGACGAGTACCATCAGATTGTGCTCGAGATTGAGTTCTGGAACCAACCTATCTCCTAAAGAGCAACCAACCACCGCTACCGAAAGGCGTACTGGACTTGGCTTATGGACTTGTCCTCATGGAAGTACTTAAACCATACCACCGAATCATACCACCGAACTGCTACCAACCGCTATTAAACTGCTAACCAATCGCATAGAATGGGCCCGGTGGGGTTTTGGAGGAGTAAAAGGGAAGTGGAGTTCTACATGGTAATGGTGATAAGTTGACGGAGTGTCAACTACCGGTACGTGGACAAGCGACGTGGACCTTGGCTCCTGAGAGCCCCGTATCCATACTTGTATTGTTAAATGCTTTCTTAACTGTTCTAAACTCAAGTGAAATCTTGTTAAGTGAATATTCTTATTTGTTATGTGAATTGCATGTTTTTGGGAACTCACGAGCTTCTAGCTCACCCTTTCTCCCATTTGTTTTCCTTAACAGGAGATGAAATCCATGATGAGGATGCCTACCCTTAAGATTAGGTTCTTCTCGCTTTGATGTTTTGAAGAATTTGGAATGCTATCTTTGGGAACTTTATACAATGTCTTTGAGAACTCTTGTATGATGAAACAAAGTTGTAGGGATGAATTACCTATGTATTATGGATTGTAATTCGAAGGTTATGTATTGTAAAGCTTTGCCTCTCATTTTGGGTTTAAGAGTGTTATCTTGTCAAGTTGAACTTTTAAGTGGGTGATTATAGAGTGAGTGAGTCCCATGGCGAGAAGCTAGGCAATGACCGAGCACCTGGGTGCCCTAGGGAGAGGTAGGTTGTCACAGGTGGTATCAGAGCCTAGGTTTGAATAGTCTGGGTATAGTGAGTTGTTTGAGAGTTTACTAGATTAGAAATGAATGCAGAGTGAGGGTAATTTGTTTAAGAATAAATGTTGATGACTTTAAGTTAGAAGAGCTCTAATAGAGTTTATTCTTGTAGGTCATGGAGTTTGGTGGTGGAGATGGACCTCGACATCAACAGCCTACCTTATCCTGCACGGGTGCTAGGGTGCCTGCGGCCTACAACCCTAGGATTCCACTACCCGCGTGATCCATATGGATGTTGGAGGACTCATGCTTACCCCGACCACGTAGTCCCGGCAGTCTAGAGGAAGAGGTTGACAGGATGCACCAAAGTAGATTGAGAGACTTACCACTGCGGGTGCCCCGACTTGCTAGGGATTGGAGAGCTTGAGGTCGAGGTTCTTACTAATGAGCGGGCTTCTAGGATAGTGGGGTAGCTTCGAGAGAGGGTCAGGACTTTGTGGCTGGATGTGAGGCTTTGATCGGAGTGAGGATCGAGGCTAACCGAGTGAGGAGGACTTAACCAGCCGCCACCGATGCCGATATGGGAGGAGAGCCTCCATTGAGTCTGGGAGACGCTATGGTGAGGAGATCCACAAGACTGATGTCCGATCCGTGAGGAGAGTTCTACCGAGACTCTTCCCACGAGACTTGATGGATTGGCCTAGTTTAGGACTAGGATTGACATAGACTTTGTGGGAGTAAACCAAAGAGTGGGTTCCCAACTTTGTAAAGTGCATGCTTGCTAACTCTTCTGCACCATATTTTTGTTGAGTGTACTTGTGAACTTGAGGTACCTATGTGTACCCTTTTGATCAAAAGCATGCTTCCTGATGTACTCTTGGCATTTCTATGAATGTAAAGTGTGTATGTTAAATGCTTTGTTCTTATCTTTATTTGCCTTTCAATTATGTACTATACTTATCTATTATGTTAAATTTCTGCCCCTATAGAAATATGGAGGGTAGAAGAGTCCGAGGTCGAGGGCGTGGGTCTAGGCTACTTCACAATCTCGGTGGTGATCGGGAGTCCACCGCAGAGCAAAATCAAGGGGCCGGGGTTAATATTGTGGAGCAAATGGCGAGCTTGATGGTTAAGCAATGGGAAATGTTAGCAGAGGCAGGCGAATGGAATCCTTGTTTGGAGAAAAAGAAAGTCACATTTGGGAATTTAATGTTGAGATCTCCAATACTGGAACATATCAAAGAAGTACAAAAAGGAGACCCTATGGTGCAAAAGTGGATCAAAAGGTGAATAAGAGAGACATTGATTTCAAGATAGGACTGAGGGAATCTTGAAATTTCAAGATCGTTATAGTGGTACCTGCACAATGAAGGGTTGAGAAAAGAAATATTGAGGAAGCACACCAACTAGGTATACCATTCATCCCGGAAGCAATAAAATGTACCAAGACTTGAAAAGGACGTCGGGATGGAATGAAGAGAGATGTTGCCGTGATTTGTTCGCACTGCCTGTGCCAACAAGTTAAGGCAACACCAAAAACCTTCGTGGACTTTTGCAACCCTTAGAGATACCTGAATGGAAATGGGATCATATCACTATGGATTTTGTGACCGGGTTGCCTAGGAGTCAAAAGGAGATGATGCGCTTTGGGTGATAGTGGATCGACTTACTAAGACCGCTCATTTTCTACCTAAGTATGAAATGTCCTTTGGAGAAATTGGCTCGATTGTACTTGGATGAAATTGTTAGACTCCATGGGGTACAGAAGCATCGTCCGATAGAGACCCAAGGTTTGTTTCCCGATTCTGGCAAAAGTTACAAGAGAATTTGGGGACCAAGGTTAGTTTGAGCACTGCTTATCATCCCCAAACAGATGGACAACCGGAGAGGACAATTGCACCTTGGAAGATATGCTAAGGTCATGTATATTGGATTTTGGAGGGAGTTGGAGTCAACACATGCCATTAGTGGAATTCCTACAACAATAGTTACCATGCTTCAATTCGATGGCTCTTATGAAGCACTTTATGGGAGAAGGTGTAGGTCACCTATTCATTGGGATGAAGTAGGGAAAAGAAAATTTTAGATCCAACCACTATTCCATGGGTCAAGAGGCTTTTGAAAAGGTCAAGTTAGTTCGAGAGAGGCTTCAAACGGCTCAAAGTCGGCAAAAGAGCTACCATAACCAAGAAAGGATTTGAGTTTGATGTAGGGGACGAGTATTTCTCGGGTTAAGCCTATGAAAGGAGGAGTAATATCCAAAAGTGGAAAAGAAACTAAACCACGATATGTGGGACCATTTGAGATCCCAGCCAGTAGGCAAAGTAGCATACCAGCTTGGAATTGCCCTCGAGCATGTCAAAGATCCACAATGTTTTCCATGTGTCCATGCTTAAGAAATATCATCCAGACCCAAGCCATGTGTTGCCCTTAGGAGAGATTGAAGTGGATGAATCCTTGTCCTATGAAGAGCGAATCTCAAAAAATCCTTGACAGAGAAGTAAAAGACTTGAGGAACAAGAAGATTCCACTGGTCAAAGTTCTTTGGAGAAATCATGCTCTTGAGGAAGCAACGCAATTGGAGGAAGAGATGAAGAAGAGTCATCCGAGTTATTTACCTAGAAAGGTAAGGAATTTTGAGGACAAAATTTTTTAAGGGGAAGGATGTGAGGGCCTCAAAATTTCAAATTATTTTTAAAAATGTATAATACTATTTAAATTATGTTTATTTATTTGTTTATGAGTAAAATTGTGTTTAAATTGAATATTTTACAATTTATAGCATTTTATCTGATTTGTTTGCCTGCGATTTTGGCCGTATTAGGGACTCTAATTTTCTACCTGAGCTGATTAGTGACTTTAAGTTGAAATTAAGTATAAGTGACAATATTTAGAGGATATTAATAAGTTTGGACAGTGTCGGAATGGACCGAGCAGTGTAAGTTAGGCCGACGTGAGACGACATAAAGTGCAAAAGTCACTTTTCCAGATCGGGAAAAGCACTTTTGGCCATTAAAAGGCTTGACTTCTTGCCATCTTCCCATTTCATTTTCAGCTGCACATTTGAGAGATAGAGAGAGAAAGAGCCGAGAGCTCCAAGGAGGAAAAGAGAGAGAAACAAGCTCAAGCTTCTTCCATTTCTTTCTTCTACCTTTCTTCCACTTCCAAGCACTCTTGAAGCTACCATCATCTCCACATTTCCAGCCGAGGAAGAGAGCTAGGAGAGAGAGAGCTGGTCCCGAATTTGGAGGAAGAAGAAAGGTGAGTTTTGTGGTTAAAAATCTTTCATTTTCCTTCAACTAGAATCTTGAGTTTATGAAACTTGATGGATGGATTATGGGCTTGATTTTTCTTCCCCATTTCAGCCGATCCAAGGAGAGAGGAAAGAGAGAGAGGGCCGAAGCTCTTGAGGAGAAAAAGGAAGAGAAAAGTGAAGAAACAAGACTTGATCTATTGATGGGTTGCTTGATCGTGGGTTTGGAGTCGTAGATCGCCGACAAAACCCGTAGATCTTGAGTGAAGTTCGAGGCTTAAGAGGTTTATTGAGCTTGGAAGCGATATTCTTGAAGGAAAGCTTGACGGATCTCGTTGGATCTTGGTAGATCCGTAGGTACGAGACTTGAATCTTGTAGATCTAGCCTTAATAATGTTGATTAGTGTAGATCTGTGGATAATATTGAAAGAATGATCTCATCTGAAAAGATGAAGTTGGGCTCTTGAAATCCCAACCTAGGTAGCGGACTTGAGGTGACCTCTAGGTAGCGGACTTGAGGACTTGATTGGGAATTTGTTTGTTATTTGTGAACTTGCTTCGATATGGTTAGAAATTAGGGTTTTGTTGTTGAAAAGTTTGAAGGAAAAATGATTAAAATGGCCAAAACCACACTTGAAAACTTCTATGTTTGAATTTGGAACTTTGTATTCAGTCGTGATGAATTTCTGTTTAAGAAAATATTTGATATGTATATTTATCGATGTATGATTTTGAAAAGATATGAATAGTATTTCTATGAAAATTGGGTGGAAAATGTCATTTGATGGTTTTGTAGTGTTATGGTTTCCTTTAATGGATTTTGGAAGAAAGGTTATAGTTTAAAGTGTTTTAAAGTCATATTAACGCATTTTCAAGAAGGAAATGTTGAGTTTATGTTAAAAATGATTTTGGGTTGATAATTTTCACCTGACTGATTTATTAGAGAAAATATGGAAAAGTGCTTAGTGAGTACATCGGTAATGTGTGGTTTTTGAAATGAGATAGTGATTTTCAAAGATTCGTTTGAAATATCATTGAAATGAAAGTATTTCCTTGAGAGAATTTTGGGGAAAAACATTGATTGAAAACTAAAAGGGGTGTAAATGAGTTGTTTTGACTAATGGAGTGAAAGAGCAGAATTCTCAACTACCGTTTTACTTGTTTAGGGTTTGAAGAGGAAAGTGAATTCGACCACTACGTAGAAGGTCGAGCCTTATTACTTGGTGAGTTTCCATGCCATTATGTGTTTATGTGAAATGAGCGTAATCTTGTTCTTGTTGTGTTGTAAAACCAGTTTGAACCCTCGATGGGGTAGTGTGTACTTTATCGCACTTACTCTTATCCGAGTGAAACGACAATGAAAATACTTTGAAACGAATGCAAACTAAATGAATGGTATTACCGTTTCACTTAGTGACGCATGTGTTTGAAAAGGTCAGGAAATACCTGAGACCTATCGGTGAACCCATCGACTCGAGCCGGAGGCTAGGCCTAGGTCGAGAAGAAAAGGAAGAGCCATGGGGTTATTTCAATGTCACGAGCCACGATACCATCTTGTGCTTTCGAGATTGAGTTCTGGAACCAACCTATCTCCTAAAGAGCAACCAACCACATACCGACCACTGAAAGTACTCTGGACTTGGCTTATGGACTTGTCCCTCATGGAGAGTACTTAAACCCAATACCAGGTTACCACTGAACTATTACCACTAAACTGTTATTACTGAACTGCTATTACTGAACTGTTAACCACTGTACTGTTTGGAGAATGGGCCCGGTGGGGTTTTGGAGGAGTAAAAGGGAAGTGGAGTTCTACATGGTAATGGTGATAAGTTGACGGAGTGTCAACTATCGGTACGTGGACAAGCGACGTGGACCTTGGCTCCTGAGAGCCCCGTATCCATACTTGTATTGTTAAATGCTTTCTTAACTGTTCTAAACTCAAGTGAAATCTTGTTAGGTGAATATTCTTATTTGTTATGTGAATTGCATGTTTTTGGGAACTCACGAGCTTCTAGCTCACCCTTTCTCCCATTTGTTTTCCTTAGCAGGAGATGAAATCCATGATGAGGATGCCTACCCTTAAGATTAGGGTTCTTCTCGTTTTGATGTTTTGAAGAATTTGGAATGCTATCTTTTGGGAACTTTATACAATGTCTTTTGAGAACTCTTGTATGATGAAACAAAGTTGTAGGGATGAATTACCTATGTATTATGGATTGTAATTCGAAGGTTATGTATTGTAAAGCTTTGCCTCTGTTATTTTGGGTTTAAGAGTGTTATCTTGTCAAGTTGAACTTTTTAAGTGGAGTGATTATAGAGTGAGTGAGTCCTGGCGAGAGCTAGGCAGGCGGCCACTGATACCCTGGGGTGCGCCCTAGGGAGAGGTGGGTCGTCACATTCAAGACTTGCAGTCATTACCAACAAAATTAGACTGGGAAAAGGCTAGATTTATGTGCTTATTTCTAAAAAATTTTTATGATCTAACTGTAAAAGTTTCTGGAACAAAATATGTGACTTCAAATGACTTTTTTTAATGATATCAGTCACATAAATGGGATCTTAAAGGAGATGATTGCAAGTGAAGATTCTGAATTAAGTGCAATGGCAAAGGCTCTAAAGGACAAGTATGATAAATATTAGGAGAGAATTGAAAAAATGAACATGTTAATTTTTATTGCTGCAATGCTTGATCCTAGGACCAAGTTTGAATATTTTGAATTTGTTCTTATGAAAATGTATGGGGAGAGTGAAGGTAAGGTTGTGGCTGAAATAGCAAAGGTTGCTATGTTTGAATTGTTTAATGAATATAAGAGGATGAGCTCCCCTTCGACATTTAGTATCTCTCAATCCTCATCTTCTTCACTGTCCGGTAAATCTGGAAATAGCAGTCAGCATTCAACTTCTTCAGATGTGTCAAAAAAAATTAATGACAGGTACAAAATGGAGTTTAAGAAAAGAAAAATGGAACTTGGAGGTACGGACAATAAATATGAGTTCGATAAATACTTTAATGAAGAGTGTGAAGATGATGATGATAAGTTTGATATCTTGGGATGGTGGAAGGCTAATAGTATCAGATTTCCTATCCTTGCACAAATGGTTCGAGATGTGTTGTCTATTCCTATTTCCACTGTTGCTTCCGAATCTGCATTCAATATTGGAGGACGTGTTCTTGATACTTTTAGAAGTTCATCAACTCCAAGAATTGTCCAGGGCCTTATATGTGCTCAAGATTGGCTGAGATCAACAACTTCTGAAATTAATGTGGAAGAAACATTGGAGGAACTTGAAGCCTTTGAATCTGGTATAATACTGTCATTTTTCATTTTTATCACTTAATTTTTTAACATTTACTACCTATTAATATGTTTATTTGCTGTTGTTGCAGCTTTGATAAAGAATGGAGTTGAATCTACCATCATTGATCTTTGACAAGCCAACCTGACATGGATAATGGATTGAAGATTAACCTTGAATGTTGACTGCCTACTTGTTTTAGGAGTTTAACAACTCCTTTATTTATTTTTTGCAATTAAGACAATTTGGTTTTGTACTTTGAAGTTGCTGATTGTTAATTCTTATATTTGGAGTGTGGACAATTTGCCAATCTAATTTAAAAGTTTTAGTTTGCAGTTTGTACTCTAAATTTGTATTGAATACTGATGCGCAGTGATTCGATGCTTGGTTTGGCTGGTCAGAGTTGATTTGTATTGAATACTGATGCAGACTTGCAGTGATGCTTGATTAAATTTGGCTGGTCAGAGTTGATTTTAGCAATTTGGAAACATTCTGAACTGCTGATTTGAAATCAAAATGAATTCAATTTGGAATTTAGTTATCCAAATTCAAATTTGGTCGGTAAATGTCATGTCAAAATTTCTGAAATTTTCGATTTCATACTTCTGAAATGCCGAATTCGCTTCCGATCCTCACCCCTAACTCGGACCATATCTAAGGCTACTCTCATCAAAAATAGGCAAGGCCTATGATTATGGAAACTAGACTCAGAGTACTACAATTCACTGGAAAGGCTCACTCTAAGATTCATTTTGTAAGGTAGGCTAAACTGAGCTGCAAAATGCCACAATAAAAAAAGATAGGGAAAACAGTCTTGAGAAACAACCTTCTTTCTAGATTTTCTAGGATTGATAGAAAATGAGTTAGCATGCAAGCCATATACCATTGGAAAGCTCTTGAATTCTAGTTTCAAAAGCCACAAATGGTCCCGAGCAAGAAAATATAGCCATTTGAACAGAAGGTATAAAGCTGTCCTGTCAACTAAAATTTCCAGATTTGAAGAGCAATTTTGGGGCATCATTTGGGCAACGAAATGGTACTGGAAAACACCAATTTTTTCATACATATACCTCAGTATGTGAGCTATGTTTTTACCAAAATTTAGCTAAAAACTTGTACAGGAAGGCAGTGATCAAAATGACCAAAATTAACTTAGATTTTTGAACTCAATTCTGCACAACAACATTTCTTTGAACTCAATTCTGCACAACAACATTTCTTTTTTTTGCAACATTTAACTCATCCAAAACAGTGCTTCATTCCCTTCCATTTTTTAAACCAAGACTCTAGCAACATTTCTTGAGCAAATGGTGGTAAAATGGTAGCAAAATTCGGACCAAACAACACCCAAAACAGGGTAGAAAATCTCGGGCAAAATGGAGGCAAAATTTTTCCAGATTTTTGGCCATCTTTTCATGAACTTTTGAAGCACCAAATGAGAGGGTTTTTGCTAGGAAAAATGTCCACTTAAAGCTCAACATTTCATCTCTCAAAATAACCAAGAAACTCAAGAAAAATGGTAGCTAAAATAGGGCAGAAAAATTAGCAAAAGGAACCGGCAGCTTGCTCTCTTCCTCTCTCAGTTTTTCTTCTTCCTTTCTTCCTAGCTTTCTAACTCCAAGAACTCAACACAAACTCACCCCATCACATATATATACATCACAATAGCCTAACAATCAAGAAATGTAGAAGTTTATAGAGCCCACACAACCATCCAAATCCAACAAAAATAAAAACAAGGAGCTACAAGCTCCAAAGCCCTAAAATGGAAGCAAGGAAACAAGGTTTTGTTGAAGCCAAGTTACCTCTAATTGCTCAAGAAGAAACCCTAGCTTGTGGTGTGTCTAAGCTCCCAAAATAGCCCATCTCTTTCAAGCTCCTAGCTCGGCTCTCTCTCTCTCTCCTTGTTGGTCCTCAAAACTCCAAGGTAAACTAGCAAGATTGCTCAAGTTCTTGGTTAATTTGATGAAGGATTGAAGTGGTGTTTTGGAAGAAAAGATGAAGGGGAAGAAGGGGAAGGGGTTCGACCAGCTTAAGAGAGAGGAAGACAGTGATTGATGTTTTGTTGACTTTTAGGGTTTGTTGGGAAAAAGAAAGAAGTGAAAGGAAGTCAATCGATTTGACATAAAGTCACATTTTGTCACGTCGGGGTCGATTCGCGTGACGCGACACTACGACCCCGGTTTCTCTCACTTATACATCTCAAATGCATATCCTAACACTCAAAACTTATGTCTAATAGTCGAACCTGGGCTCGTATGCGAAATTTAAGCATCCAAGTAATGCAATTAATGACATAATTTAAACGTGCGCAACGCATTTTAAAAATTTTTGTGCTGATGTAATTGACTTAATAAAGTTAAATAATTCTAAATAAAATAAATAAAAATTGATTTGGAAATTTGCAATATATAAGTTAAAATGATGATATGGGTCCTCACACTGACCATTTTAAATCTTATCTTTAAGCCCTCTAATAGAAAATAGAGATTTCTAATGAAATCAGTCCTGTGCACAATATGTGTACCATAAAAATAATCATTTTACTGCATTATTATTCGAGTCATGTTCAACTTTGTCATCCCTTATATGTCACTGCATACCTATTGATGTGTGTAGGAGTTTTTTATTTTATTTTACTTTTTCTTATTTTAGAAGTAGACTTATAGTGCACAAAACTTGCTCTATTAAGACTTTTTAATTTTTCAAAAGTCCTATATTGACTTTGTTTTGGTGAAAATGAGGCTTTAAATTACTGAAACGTCAAAATTGGACACAACTTTAAAGATAATGGACCAAAATACTTTTTAATAGTGCACATATATTGCATGTGATTAATTCTATTTAAAATTTTCAATTTTCTATTAGAGCTCCTAAATTAGCTTTTTTCCTTTTTTTTTTGGTGAAGAAAAGAGATTAATATAGTCCCAATGATAGACAATAGACTAAATGTTAGTATCTATACCCTGAAATTAAGGGTTTTTTGGATTTACTTTAACTATTTATGTACGATGAATGGTGTTTTATCTTATTCGTTATCTTATGTTACCAATAATAGATAAAGTCTCTAAACTAGATATATACCTAGATGAATATAATCATAAATATTATGACATTGAGATATGTTTAACCAGGGGTTATTCTTATAAGATCTCTAATCTTACTATTAATAGATAGGAGACTATTAATACGGATAAACTAACACACATACTATGTTTCTTTCTTTCGAAAAACAAAATACTAGATCTCATTTATTATGATATAGTGACATCAAAACTAATTATGTGAGTATTTGATAAGATGATCAAATTTACTATATTGGCCTACATAAAAAATATCATATGGATAAGTATTTGAGTGCCATTGATATATTGTCTAAATACTATGTGTACAAGTAATTCTACTATTTAAGATTATCATGATATTTTGAGCATGGATTATTATACTTTAACTCTCTTGATCGTTATGTTGTAATTGGGTAACCATATCATTAGAGATTGGATAGAGCATAAACCATGGAAGGATAGTGAGTAGTCTATGAGGATTCACCACCTCTAATAGTAGAGGAATTATTTCATTGATACTACTTGTTGAATTATAATTTAAAGAATCTTAATTAAGTGGAAAGATCTTGGATAGTTGTATCTAAGTGTCTATTTAACAAGAGTTATATTTTGGTAATAAGAAAATCATTAATCATTAGACTTGACATATTTCATGCTTTAAATTCATGGGAGATAAGCATGGTGAACGATAATAATTATATTGTGCACGTGTATGGAAAGATACAGTCACCTAATTGATGATTCTATATACTTGGGTGGTCATGATGCATTGTTGGAAGCCAATTTTGATTTATAAGTTTGAATTAGTTGATTATGTTTAATCAATGATAAAATAAAATGGTCTAATTTATCTAGTTTTTATTAAGAACTTTAATTTTTATTTATTGCCAATCTAGTAGAGAACATAATGGATCACACACATTAAGAGTTTCTTATGCAAGATTAAAAGATATTCAAGTAAGAACTTGAATAATAAGTTTATAAAAATTTATGGTTTAATTTGTAAGACAAATTAAATTTTAGGGACTTATTATACAAATAAGGATAAGTCTTCCAAAACAAGAGTTGTATTAGAAGATAAAAACTAAATCTTATTAGAAACTAATTAAGTTTTTTGTATTAGATTTAGAACACTTTAATTATCTATATATACCCTTATTGCTTGAGTTAACAAGACACATGTGATTTTAAAGAGTTGTATTGAAAGATGAAAGCTAAATCCTATTATAAACTAGTTAAGTTTTTCCTATTGGATTTTGATCACTTTACTTATCTATATATACCCTTATTGCTTGAGTTAGCAAGACGTAGATTTTAGAGAAAATTCAGAGAGAGAAAATCACAAGAATTTTGGCTATTATGGAGAGAGAAAATCATCTCTTTCTCTATTCCCTGTTAGCCAATTTTTACCTAGTAGAAGACGAGGGATTTCGCTATCAAACTACTTCTAAATTGTGAGGGAAGTTTTGGTAGAGGGTTTCAAGCGAATTTACATATGAGGTTTCTTGCATAGGAACTCATATGGATCATTGTTAGAGGTTGAACGATTGGACAGCTTTTATGGATTGCACTACCATGTCTTCATCAAACAAGAAAATTTTCAATGGTTGAAGATAATTTCTTAACTAATCTCTTAATCGCATGACATTTAATGAAAGTAATCACCTCACAGAAATAAAAAAATTTTGAATTTCTACTGCGCACGTATATTTGATTCCTTATATTAAAGTGGTCATGACCTTAAAGATGAGAGACCAAAATTATAATTTTTCTTTCTATCTTACAACTATGATCACTTTTCATCTTTTTAGGGTTTTCTATGTATAGTCAACTAATTTTATAAATTCATTAGAGAAAAAGAAATACCAGTTTCACATTACAAATATAGATATTATTGTCAATTTTCTTGTAAGAGTATACATTATTTGGCCCTTTTTCTTGCTTTTTTGCCTGGGATTGAGCAAAGTCAGGTTTAAGTGTATGATGGATATTTTTACTATCGAGTGAATGACCAAAATGGTAACTAAAGTATTCAACGTGACATGAGTTGATCACTGAACTTTTTTTGGGGCAAAAAAAAAATCACCCAACTCCCTAAAATAAGCCTTTAACATCATTTTAACTAATTCAATTGGTAAATCAACCCAAAAAAGCAAACTTAACCTACTGTTGTGGGTTTTCAAGGGTAAAAATGTCATATTCTGATTAACATAATTTTTCTTTAAAGAAAAATTAAATTGAGGGGTTAATTTGTATTTTGAAAAAACTGCATAAGATGTAAATGTAGTTAATATAAAAACACCAACACATCACCTTCCCCATTTTCCTCCTCCTCCTCCACCACCACATCTTCTCTTATTCCCTCCCATTCCCTTCTCTCTCCCCTCCCTCTCCCCTTCCCATCTTTCCTTGTGACCAGATCTGAATTTAAGATACCAATCCATTAGAAGCATCATAATCAGGTAATGAAGAAATCATAACCTAAGTAGAGAGAAGAAGCAAAAATTTGTGAGGGTCTCAAAATTCTAATTTTATTTTAAAATGAATAATAATATTCATATTATGATTATTCACTAAAATATTAGTGAATTTATACTTTGAGTTATTATTTTCCAATTTAGAGAATTTTTCAAGAATTATTGCCGGTGTTTGGTTTTGACCAGTTTAAGCGTCAATTTTTGTTCCAAGATGTGAATAGTAACTTTAAGGTGAAACCGAGCATATGTGGAGATATTACAGAGATATATTTAAGGTTGGACAGTGTCGGAATGAGATAAACCAATAAAAGTAGAGTGTCGGGCATCGACGTGCCAAAAAGTGGTCATTTGACCACTTTTCCATAAATTAAGGAGAACCACCCTTTTTGTCCTTAAAAAGCCTTGTTTCTTGCTTCCTTGCTTCATTATTTTCAGCCACACCTGAAGCTTAGAGAGAGAGGGAGCAGCCGAACTAGAGAGAGAGAGAATAGGGAGATTTCTTTCAAGTTCTCTTCTTCTTCCTCAACTTTGTGAAGTTTCAAGACTCTATTGAAGGTTGTCCCTTCTTCTTCTCGGAGTTGTAGTGAGAGTGAGAGAGAGAGAGAGAGATTCATGAGAGAGAGTGTGAGAACCCTAGAAAAAAAAAAGAGGGAGAAAAGAAGGAATTTTACTTGAGTGCATCATATAGTCATTAGTGCATTAATTTTTCTAAAGTGCTCAATTTCATGTGTATTGCATGGTTTAATTTAGAATTTTATTTTTCATGTTTTATATGGATAAATGCATGAAACTTATGTGGTTTTATGTGAGTCACATTTTAATTAAGGGATTAGAGGCAATTTGCAAAGAAATTCTCAAATCTTGGCCAAGATGATGCCACTTGTCAAACACCCATGACATCTTGACTTCAAACCTTCTATTTAAACCTTCTATTTCAAAATTTGAATTAAATTTCCCTCTCTCTCTCTCTCCTTCTTGGCGGCTCTTCCACAAAAAAACATCAAACCTAAGCTAAAAATAAGTCAATTTTAGTGAAGGAAAAACTACTTTGAGTGAAACCCTAGGCTAGATTAATCCATAGACCTCAAGCTTGGTGGCAAGGAGTGGAATTTTTGGGTGGTTTGCTCACACTTCTAGCAAGGTAAGACCACTCTTAATCATGCTTTAATGAGCTTCACGTTCAAAGAGGATGTTAGTTAGACATAATTAATGGGCTTATGGTTGTTTGGAAGGAAGGATTATGGAAGGAAATCTTGAGTTTGATAAGTAGAGTTTGGGTTTTATTGTAGGCCGCCAACTGTTTGATGAATTGTTTGTTGATTTGTGATGCCTTGATGATGGAGTTAATTGCTGTTTTAGCATGTTAAACACCTTGTTAAGTGATGGAAATGACTTTAAAGAATTGATTGAAGAAAATGTTCTAAGGCTGAATTTTCGCAGGAAATCAGGAATGGAAATCAGTCCACTTCCCGAGGTTACTGTTGACTGTAGAAAATGAATTAGCACCCGAGCCTTATACCGTTAGAAAGCCCTATGAACCTAGTTTTAAACGCCACTGATGGAGTTTGATTTTGATTTTTCTACGTCGAGTTATGGCTGTTTTCCCAAGACTGTTCGATCAGCCTGCAGCCATTCCGACAGATTTCTTGCTTCTCTGAGATTTGCCATTTTGACTATGATTAAGCATGATTTGATATTTGACCTCTTCATGAAAGTTGTAGGGATATGTCTTATCTTCGAAACTCCATAAAGTACACCCCAATCCGATAAGTGTGGCCATAGTTATGATCAAATTACTGAAACTTGACAAATCTGTCTAATGTTGGTTTCATTTCCGCGATTGCTTCTTTATTCCCTTCGATTCTCGTGCCTTCATGCCGTGTTCCGACCCACTCATGCATCATTCTAGGATATTGTTAAGACTTTTATTTACTCATCTTCATAAATTGGATTGGTCATTTTGTGATTTATGCATCCAGGTGTGACTTTTATCACGTGAAAAGAAACATCGAGCACATGCATTTGGTCTCTTTTGGTTGGGTAGCCGAGCTTAAATATGTTCCATTTTATTTGTTAATAGACTTGGAAGGAGGAAATAAAGAGGACTTGGGTGCGAATACTTGAAGATATTTTGCTCGACTCGGTGAATGTTTCATGCTTGTTACTTGACCTATGTGATAGCTGAAATACTGAAATACTTGAATTATGTGATGATTTGCATTCTTGTGATTTGTGAGCCAATTAATGTGATCGAAACGAGTGCGTACTTTATCACACTCGATCTCTTGTGTTTGGAAATTTGTACTTGGATATTTGAATTCGTGTGAAATGGCTTTTGGCCACATTTGATTTGTGAGTCGCGATATCCATCGACAAATATGACTTGTTTGAGCTCAAAATCTAGTTGGTGAGTCAATCGACTTCGAGCGGCCTGATTGGTGGGAAAGTTGACGAGCCACGGGATATGATATGTGAATCCGGAAATCTGATATGCTCGAGTATTACCTAAAATTTGATTTGTTGGGGTGTTCGGGCCCGGTAGGAGGTGAAACGGTGGATGGTGTTTGATGTTAAGTGGGGATCTACGGTTTGGCTCACGAGCTATAAAGTTGGGAGAGTCAACAGGAGGTGATTTGATCAAGCTTCGGGAAATTGGCTTTTGAAAGCCATCCGTATCCTTTAATTGAATATGTTCAATTTATTTGGTAATTTTATTT
Organism: Gardenia jasminoides; assembly: GCA_013103745.1. NCBI lineage: Eukaryota > Viridiplantae > Streptophyta > Magnoliopsida > Gentianales > Rubiaceae > Gardenia > Gardenia jasminoides. The sequence goes on from CM023095.1 coordinate 25,110,186, forward strand.
GTGACATTTGGTTGTTATGTGAATTCTTCTTGTATATCTGGCTGCTTACTTTTGGAACCTCATTGAGCTATTAGCGCACCCTATTTCCCTTTTGTTTTCCTTAGCAGAGGGATTTGCTTGGGATCAGGTTTGGAAGTACGTGTGAGTAGATAAGCTTTTGTTGTAACTTTTGTTAAGGAATGATGTACTGGAAAACCTTATCATGTATAAGCTTAGTTTTGTTTGGCTTTGTAACCTAAGCACCATGTTGTATTTTAAGTTTGAATGGTGGTGTGAGACTCATGTATCTTTGTTGGGTGACTTTTGGATTTGGAAGATTTTAGTTTTATAAGGGTCGAGTTATTGGTTTATATTAGCTATCGAGTCCTGGCAAGAGTTGGGCAGGCAGTCCGCTAACCCCTCTAGTTCGCCTTAGGGGAAGGTAGGGCTATCACAGAGAGAGAGCAAGAGAGAGGGAGGAAAGCTTTCTTTTCCTTGGCAACTTCTTGTTCTTGAGTTTGGAGGAAGAAATCAACTTTAAGCAAGTAGATCTATGGAAAAACTTGAAGAATCTCGAGGTGTCGAAGTTTAGAACATCATCCGTGGGTGAAACTACGGTAGATCTTCCTTGATCTGAAAATAGCTTGAGGTAAAACACTTAAAACTCTTAGTTTTAACCTTATTAAAGTTAGATCTGTTAGATCTACAGTTTATTTTGCTAGAAATGCTTATGATTGGAATATTTGAGTTGGGCTCTTGAATTCCCAACTTAGGTAGTTGACTTGAGATGACTTTTACGTAGCTGACTTGAGGATCTGATTGTGGTTGTGATTGATATTCATGAAATGAATTCATTTTATGGTTAAAAAAGTAGAATTGTTGTTGAAAATTTTGAAGGAAAATAGTGAGGGTTGGCCGAACCTATACTTGGAAATTTTGACCGCATTCATGGACAATCATAATATTATGTCATCCATGCACAATCATATGAGTCAATAATCAATGCAATTATAGATATATAAACATAATTGAGAAAAATGAAAAATGCAAGTGAAGAAATATAAGCAAAACAATTAAAGAAATTTTAGGTCCTCACATCCTCTCCCCCTTAAAGAAATTTCATTCTCAAAATTTATACCTTTTACTACCTTTGTCGACCTTGAAGTCTGTTGGCCAAAAAGGGCATATATTCTAACTGGCACCCACGGTCGGTTCCCTCCTTCTGTAATTCGTTGAGAAACAGTTCCATTTCCTTGTCGACTATTACTCTCTCACGGTTGCTTCCATGGGCGATTGCTGACTTAAGCGTCAAATAGGAGCCAAGTCAATTTACACTAGGACTGGCCATTTCCAAGTGCTAATCGACTCAATCTCCATTATTCCTCAAAGAAAATTCACAAGTAGTCACACTTAAACAGTCAATCCAAGAATCACATCTAGTCACACACACATACATATGGAGATTAAAACCCTAAAGAACACCTCGAATTTCTATGATTTACCTTTGTCAAATTCACTTCCATAGATATCGACTAGTACCATTGTTCATGAAACTCACCTATCACTTTTCAAATCAATCTCACAATTCTCTTCTTTTCCTACAATGTAAGAAACTCTAGTGCTCAATATTTCACTTAACAGCTAATTAGTCCCACGGTCCGGTATCCTAAAATTTAAGTTTAGGATACGCTACAGAGATCTAAATCCTAATTTCTAATGCCAACTCTAACGACCCCACCTCCCCCTAAGGCGAACCAAAGGGTTTGGCTGACCACCTGCCCAACTCTTGTCGGGACTCACTACAGTTCCTCAATCAGATTACAAATCACAAATAATTACAATTCAAGTTCTCCAAAATAATAATTATATTTCCAACTGGTCCAAATACTCCAAAAATACAATAGTCCAAGATTACAAATAGTACAAGAGATAATCCTGCTAGTCACACTAAGAAAAATCACAATACATGCTTTCCTTCATCTCAAGCTTGTGGAGGGAAAATAAAATATTTTGGGGTAAGTTAGAAGCTCAGTGAGTGTCCAGTGAAAACAAAAAAATTCACGTGTTATCAAATTCATGGACATTTGAATTAAATAGCATTTTGTAAAACATTTGTGTCTTTAACAGAATAACGTGCAAGTTGAGAATATGGTCACAAATTCACATTGAAAGTATTAAAGAATCCTTTCATTTAAAAATAGATAAGAAACAACAATTCCTTAAACAATCGTTCCACAAAACACTTAATTTAACAAACAAAATACAGTAAACAATAATTCAATGAACATTAATTCAATAAACATTTAGTTCAAATATTGAAAGGATACGGTGTCCTCTGGGAGCGGTTGCACTCCATCTCATCAGTCAATCAACCATTTCTCCTCCTTATAACTTCTAGTGGTAATAGTTTAGTATACCGTAATCAGTGCCCTAAGTTACCGTTCCCATCCGACCAAATCCGCTTCTGACTTGGATGGGCCGGCAACGAAGGGGAAAAGGTCTCACTCCGCCAATGTGTTAGGGTACACATGGCCTACACTCATGCACGAGTAATTCGAACATTAATAAATAGCTATCAAATATTTTTGGAAGCGAGGGACAACTGACAAATCAATTTCAACCTTCAATCACTTTAAGAAAGTGCAATAAAGTATACGCTCACCTTCATGAGCGAGGAACCCATGACGGTCAGCCTCTTCACCTCAAGTCTCATTAGAATGAGGAATGAGTTTTATTTAAAACAAAATGTAATAGCTTAATAGAACACATTTAGTAATCAAATACTTTTAAATCAAGACAAGTAAAATACCAATCCAAATACTCACTTATAACAATCAAAATTAACAGATAAAGTTCACTTTGCATAGAAGCACTAGTATATATTTAAACATGCCCAATCAATCAATTAAGCACCCAATCAAATCATGGAAACATTTAAGCATAACTAGCAACAAGGAACACTCACAAATCCTTCATAAATTATTTCACTTGTAAAAGCATTTTACTTGGAAATAGTGGTAAATCATTTCTTTGCAAATATGAGTCGAGTAAATTATTTCACAAGTCATTTTCAAATAGTAGTAAGATATTTGATTTAAAAATGGATTGGAACACTCACCAATTAATGCCAAGTTCACAAGTCTAGTTCAAGTGCTTCTTCAGCTCCTCCAAGTCCTAAGATCAAGGAAATGAGGTACAATAAGAGCCACTACTCCAAATCATAACAATTACGCAAGTACTACTTCCAAGTCTTACTAAGAAGTCCCAAGTTGTTCTTCCCTCGAAACTCTCCTAAACCATATGGTTTGCTTGCTCCAATTAAGGAAAAAGTCATGTACATGCCAAAACAAGAAGTCAAGGGTACCATGAAGTGAATAGAATGCCTTTAGAACTAAGAGATGTGAAACAAATGCGAAATGCACCGAAGTGCTTCTTGGCTGGAAAACTGTTCATCACCGGCAACAGTTTTTGAAACATCATAACTCAAATTCTATAAGTCCAAAAATCATGAAATTCACATACCAAAAACTAGATTGAAAGATCTAAAAACTGTTAGAAGAAACCCCTGTGAAATTAAGTCCATAAGAGGGTCAAATTAGTTGTTTAAAATTCTGTTTGAAACCTGAGAAATAGAACATGTTTTGAATTTCAATCAAATTTGTGGATTTACTGGGAACCGTAGAAAATGAATTAAACTCTAAAATTTATAGGTTTAAAATATCTCCGAGTCTAGTTTCCAACACAATAGACGGAGCTCAAATGCGATTTTTTTACATCGAGTTATGCTTATTTTCTTGAGACTGCACAGGCAACCCTACGAAAATTTTCAGAACGTGGCAAGTTGGAGAAAATGGTTTCTTTCCCTAAAAAACTCATAGTTTTGATTCAAATCTAACATACTTGTTTAAAGTCTTAAGAAGTGTTTGACCAAGATTTGGGCAAGAAAATAACGTGAAAATTTTGAAATCCAAGTTGAAAACTCAGCCCCTCTGTTTAGCCAGCAAGCAGAAATTTTTTCAAGTTTTTCTCCAAGAATCAATCATTAAATTCCACATAATCTCACTCAAATCCATAAGGGCTTTATCAATCATTAGCCCTATGGAATAAATAGCCAATTTTCAACAAGATTGAACCAAAGATTCAAATCTATAACAAGCATAAGGGTCAATAGAACATCTAGTGCCTAGATCTTCAAGCAACTACTAGATCCACCATAGATCTTGCATAAATCAAGTAGATCTACCTCTATCAAGTGTCAAGAACCAAGATTATGGATAGTTCTAGGGATTACCTCAAGATCTAACCAAGAACAAGCAAATTCTCCCAAACTTTTGTTCCTTAAGAGTTGCTTCACGTCGGATCATCGGATTCCTAACCCAAGTTCGGATCTTTCTTGCAATCTTCAAGGAATTAAGAAGTCTCTCTCCTTTAAACTCTCTCTCTCTCTCATCTCTCGACTTTCTCTCTCTCACTCCAAGCCCTCTCTTTCTCTCGGCTCACTCAATAAGAAGAAGAAAAGAGATTAAAGTTGAGGTGGCTTGGTTCTCTTGGATTTTCTCCACAATTCTCTCTTCAAGATGGAAGATTTTCTTGAGCTCTCACACACACTCTTTATGGTTCTTGCAAGACTAAAATGGAATGGAAGACAAGAATGAATCTTGAGGTCTTGAAAGAAAAATGGGTAGTAGGAAAGTTGCCAAATGTCGCTTCTTCATTGGCTAAAAATCCATTGGAATCTCATCCTATCCACTAGTTTGTCTATTTTGCACTTAATTCGCTCTAGTTTCAATAATGTTCAACATTCACCCAACTGATTATCTCTTTATCATCATTCATTTACTCTCAACTTACTATTCACTCAATCACTATTCACTACGGTTCAATTTACCAGCACTCGAATGAGAATCCTAATATTAAGGCATCCATACACATTCATATGAGTTGATAATCAATGCAATTTTAGATATATAAACATAATTGAGAAAAATGATAAATGCAAGTGAAGAAATATGAGCAAAACAATTAAAGAAATTTTGGGTCCTCACAAAATTGTTCTTCTTATTTCATTTGGTTTAATTTTTCTTAGCACATATGCTAGAATTTCCTTATTTTCCCTAAGAATTTTATAATTCTATCATCTGCAAGAGTAAAAGTGTTTTAACTCTAAAACTACTATTTTCTAAATAAATGATTTATTCTAGATAAAGTAGTGGGAGAAAGATAGAACAAAAGATCAAATATCACAAAAGGAAGATGAACAAATGCGTAGAATTGGAGCATGTAATTCATGATGATGAGGCGCAGCGAAAGCTCCTAAAACAAGGGGTTTCATAAGTCTTAAAAATATAGATTTTTTATAGAAGATCATGATATTTGATCATGGATATTTTAATGACTTATGAATACTTTTGTAACTTATAGAGATGGTTGAGAACTATAAATCTAAAATGGATTTCATATTTCACGAAGGGTAATGACCTTAATCAATCCACCTAAAGGTATAAAAACGTATTAGGTGCAAAAGAGTCTTTAGAGTAAAGACCAATATCGAAGGTAAAGTGTTGCCTATAGAGTTTGGTTGGTAGAGAGATCACTCTTAAAGGTAAGTAATTTATCTTTAAAGAAACCTTCTTACTAATCAATATGCTTGAATTTATTTAGATTTACTTGCTTGTTTTAACTATCAATTTTGTATGGCAAATAGATGTGAAAACCACTTTCATAAATGGAAACAACAAATGATTGTGTATATGACACAATTTAAAAGTTTTTACATCTTGTATGCCAATAAAGCAAATCTTTAAAAGTTGTATCATCCATTTTGATGAAATAATCAAAGAGTTTGATTTTATCAAAAGTATGGATGGCCTTGTACTTATATACGATTTAGTGGGAGCTATTGTTGGTTTCATGCATCATATGTAGTTGATATATGATATATAGAAAGGGTATACCTATGCTCCAAAATTATAGGTATAACTATCCGAAACTTCCTTCATGATATAAAGGAGCAGCAATCTTCCTTTAGAATAGATGTCTATGTTGATAGGTATGATTGTTTGAGTTTTTTAAGTACTTAGATAAGATGCTAAAGATGTTTAGCATGGAGTAATCTAAGAAGGGGTTTTATCTATATTGTATAGAATAATCCTTTCATTGTACTAAACTCATTGTCTCCTTTGGTCCATGAAGAGTTTAAAGTTGGAAGTTTGAGAATATGCTTGTAAACAATCTTACAAAGATGATTTACAAGTAATTACGCATATATTCATAATATTGGTGTTGTGTGTTGAAAAAGTTTCAAATGAAACACAACTAAAGTTTCTACAATTAAACCTTAAGAATTGCTAATTAAGAATTGGCAAAAGTAAGCACTTGGATCTATAACTTCAGATTTGAGTTTGGATTGGTTCCCTGTATTAGAAGTCTTTCAATTCGTATTGTGACTATAGTGGAAATTTGTCCTAACAAAGGAACCAAGATCTCATTATAGATCCACAAATTTTTTAAGGTAGTACCACATGATTTGATGAAATTATTGGTGGGAGATAAAAGTGAAAATTAAAAGAGTATCTGCGGATGACAACATAGTTGATCCGCTCACTAAAGCTTATCTTAAAGAAAAGATAACAGTCATGTTGGCTCATTTGGTCTTTGACTTGTGAGTGATTGGTTTTAGTGCAAGTGGGAGATTGTTAGTGTATGTGCCCTAAAGTCAATCAATTTCTAGGGTTTATTATACACTTTAACTATTTATGTAATAATGAATAATATTTTTATCATATTGATTGCTTATATTTTCATATAAGCATGATAAAACCCTTAGAATAAACCTAATCGATGAAATCATAAGAGTTATGATGGTGAGACTCATTCGATTATAAATAAGGGTTATTCTTAAATATCTTTAGTCATAGTATTAACAAGAAAGGGCATTGTTAATACGGTTAGACAAGCATATACTATGCCGCTTCTATATGAGAAGTAGTAGATCTCATCTATTATGGTGTGTGAGACACCTAAGCAAGTATATGGGTGCTTGATGGTATGATCAAGTTCACTAGATTGATCGACATAGAGACATCCTTTAAGTGCCAAAGGATTAATCTCTAAGTGATGTTTATGTAAGTGATCCTTAGATTTAAGGTTATCATGGTATTTTGAATATGGATAGTTATACTTTCTTTGTTATATGATTGTCCTGTAAAAGGGAATGCTCACATTATTAGCAAATGGGTGTATCTTTGAAGTATGGAAAGATGGTGAATAACCTATAAGGACTTACCGCCTCTTATGGAAGAGAGGTTATCTTGTTCTGGCTACTTGTAGAAGTATAATTCGGGAATCTTAGCGCTAAGTGGGAGAGTCTTAGAAAGTGTTTCTAAGAATTTCTTCGTTGGAGTTATATTTTGGTACAAGAGAAAAGAGTATTAATCATACAACGGAATAGGCACAACTTATTCCAAGATTAATGGTAGATAAGTATGGAAAAAGGATATTAGTTATATGGTAAACGTTCACTGAAAGGTGCAGTCATCCACTTGACTTTTCTCATTACTTGGGTGGTCATGATGCATTGTTAGATGCCAATCTTGATCTATAAGTATGAGTTGATTGATTAGTGGAATCAATGATAAATTAAAAGAAGTTTTAATTTATCTAGTTCTTATTTATTAAGAATTTATAGCTCACACTTATTACCGACGTATATGAGAACTGTGACACCCCGTACCACCAATTTAAATTATAAATTGCAAAAAAAATCCCATATTTTCATAAAATTATTTATTAAATTAGTTTGAAATATTTGATTTTCATATATCAATTGTATCGGTACGAAAAGTTTTAAAATGCATTTCGCATATTAAATTATGTTGTTAATTGCATTACTTGAATGTTTAAATTTTGCATACGAGCCTAGGGTTGACTGTTAGGCGTAAGTTTTGAAAGTTAGAATATGTATTTGAGGTATATAAATGAGAGAAACCGGGATCGGAGTGTCGCGTCGCACGAATTCGACATCGATGCGACAAAAAGCTACCAAAGTTGACTTTTGAGGCTCACCTCATTTCCACCACTCATTTGTCTTGAAACTTAAAGAAACCCACCACTCTCTCTCCTTCATTTCTTCCTCCAAACAGCCGCCCCCCCTCTTCATCTTCTTCCCCTTCATTTTGTCTTCAAAAACTCCATTTCCAAGCTTCATCAATCAACCAAGAAAACTTCCTTATTGTCTTGCGATTTGAAGGCCATGGAAGCTTGAAGAACCCGAGCTCTAGGAGGAGGAAGAACCGAGGAGGCTAGCTAATTTTTTGTGGTATTTTCAGCCAAGAAAAAGAAAGGTAAAAGGCTAATCAATCTCTCATCTTTCCACTAAGTAAAGATCATGTTAGACTAGAGCTAGTTTATGGTTGTTTTTACAACCTATTAGGTAGTGGTCTTGAGGAGGATTTTCTAGGTAGATGACTTGAGGAATTATTGTATTTCATGGCTGATATTTGGTATATATGCATCCCTAATGATCTATGTGTAAGTTGGTTGGAATTTGGTTGATTATTGAAGAAGGAATTTCTGGAAAATTTTGCCCTGTCCGAAAATTAAGCTGCAGATTTCTCTATGTTAATGACCAAACTAACTCTTGCACTAAACATGAAAGTTGTAGAGAATTAAGTGAGGATTCTACCTGTAAATTTTTAGATGAATCTGAGCACTGTAGCATGTAAAATGACTAAAATGCGCCTGATGCCCTGTTTCTGTCCGAAATGTTATTTTGCTACTATAATGGGTCATTTTGACTGGGAAGATGAATGTTTTTGCTTTTGATGTCTTCTTAAGCATTGTAGCCTTGTATGTTATCTTTCTAACAGCTTGAAATCACTTGATTTGGAGTTGTGAGAGTCGAGTTATGGCCAACTGAAGCTGTCCTGCTCATATCTCTGTGATAGAGTAAAAAGCCACTGTTTTGGTCAATTTCGACCTAGTTCGAGATGGAATTGGGTTTCGACTTCTTCATGAAAGTTGTAGAGGGTTGAGTGATCTTTCTAATAGTTAAATTTCAGACCATTTGGATCTTTGTGCACTGAGATATGGTCATTTGAATCTGGTCTATCAGTGAACCTAAGATTGAACTTCTGGGACTGTTTTCGTGTTTTTTGACCTAGAAGGAGTAAATATGGGCAGGAATGGTCTTCATGAAAGGTATATATTGTTCTCTTAGCTTCGAAACGGCACCTCGTACATTTCAATCCGACACTCGTACCATGAGTTATGATCAAAATGGCAAAAGGTGTCAAATCTGCCTTTCACACCTTCTAGTGTGTGTGTCAAATCTAATGTCGTCCGTTTTGGTTTGAGCGCCCATGCATGTGCTCTCTTTGCTGTTTTAAGTGTTGTTAAGTGTTATTTTGGTGTCTTAGTGATTGTTTATTCAAACCTAAATATCTCATATCTTGTGTATTATTAGACTTGGAAGGCGGATACAAAGGGGATCCGAGAACGGACGCATAGGGTTTGCTTTACTTGAAGGTGAGTGATCTTTGCATGTGTGTGACTTGAATGATCTTGTTATGTGCTCCTTTGAATGTTCACTACTTGTTTAAGTGTTAAGTGTTTTTAAAACTGCTCAAATGTGAAACTTTTCTCCGTTATACCATTTGTTAGACGAGTGTGTACTTTATCGCACTCAACCTAGTCAAATGTGACATTTTACTGTTTAAAGTGATTAATTGACTGTTATTTGACTATTTGTGCATGAGTGTAAGCCTTTGGCTGAACTGGGCCCTTGCCCATCGTTACTAGCCTATTCGAGCCAGAAGCGGAATCGGTCGGGTAGGTTAGGAACCCTGGGTCACTGTTACGGTATACTCGAGTATTACCACTGGGTGTTATAAGGAGGAGTAGGAGGTTGATTGACCGGCTGATGAGATGGATTGCAATTGCCCCCAGTGGACACCGTATCTTTTAACTGAGTGTTTCCTTATTTTACATGTTTTATTGGTGATAAACTCCCTAACTGATTATTATTGGATTCTTCGCTGCTACTATATGAGATTGCATGTTTTAAGATTGCTCACTGGGCTTTTAGCTCATTCCTTCCCAATTTGTTTTCCTTAGCAGGGTTTGAGATCGAGAGCCTCTAAAGACTACTCTAGGTTGATTGTTCTGGAGACTTTAAGTTTGTATTTTGATGTAATCTTTATATTTTGGATTGTACTTATGGAATTCTGAATGGATAAACTTTTGTATCTGTAGTTATAGTTTGAACGGTTGTGGTTCGCTAAGGAAGTTTTGGGGTTCAAATGTTACATTTGACTGGAGGATATTAGAATTATTTTTTTATGTGAAGTAATTGCTTGCAATTGAGTTGAGGAACTGTAGTGAGTCCCGACGAGAGTTGGGCAAGCGGCCCGCCGAACCCTTTGGTTCGCCTTAGGGGAAGGTGGGGCTGTCACAAGAACCTAATGGGTCACACACATTAAGAACTTAACTAGATTAAATGAATTTCAAGTGGGATTTGATAGATAAGTTTTGATAACTTATAGTTTAATTTGTGAAACAAATTAAACTTATAGTGAAAATAAGTTTTAGTCTTGAAGGACTAAAACTTGAAGGACTTATAGTGAAAATAAGTTTTAGTCTTCCAAATACAAGACTTGTATTAGAATAAAGAAGTTAAATCTTATTGGAAGCTGATTTCAGGTTTCCATAAGGATTTGACAACTTATTTGTCTATAAATACTCACTAAACTTTTGCTACGATGATGAATCATCACACAAATTGTCTTGAATCATCCACCAAGTTCAAGGAGGTCTTCGTAGATAGTGGTAATCTTCTTGAACTAACTCTATGTTGCATGGATTTAATCAAAGGATGATCTATTGGAAGGAATTAAAAATTTTAAATTTTTGCTGCATTTAGGTGTATGATTCCGAACACTTAATGACTAGTTTTATAGTCTAACCAGAATTTTAGTCAGTGTTTCTGAAGTTGGATGCTAAACAATCTGCGTGACTTGATGATAGATGATAGATGATTATGTTGTTTTATGTCCACGATTCAGTGACTATAGAATGATTTGCAAAGCTACAATACATAAGTATGGAGTAGATTTGTTGTTCATAAAGAATTTGGTTGGAATCGCAAGGTTAATGATTCTTCCTATATGAAGCCTATGAAGAAAATTTTGTTTTGTAACCGAGTTTTATTTTGAACTTCATATATGTGGAATTATAATGTGTACAGTTCAGGGTTTAAATGGATAGGTTAGTGTTCTTCCTTTATGAAGCCTGTGAAGAAAGTTTTGTTTTGTAACTTGAGTCTTACTTCAATTTCACATATCTGGAATTATGATATGTGCAGTTCAGGGTATAAATGGATATATGAAGAATTATGATTATGATGAAGTAAAAGTCTGATGCATCATTATAATCCTTTTATTGCGTTGATGAATAATCATTCATATAATGTACTACTTGTGATGTTCCCTTTGTGATTCTTATAACAGTTGATTGTTAGGTTTTGGGGCAGCGGACGCAATGGAAAACAAAAATTTTTAACCCCAACAACCCACCAGGAATCACCCTAGGCTACGTATGACTTGTAGAGAAGAGGAGCTATAGGATTACCTTAATCCTAGAAGCAATTCCTTGTAGCGTTTTAGAGAGTGGTCAGCCCCTTTGAGCAGTCCAAGCGTCCTGCCTCTACTGCAATCCACGCGAGAGAGAAGTCTGAATCTTCTCTTGAATCGTCTCTACGATCCTATGTGTGTGTATATGAGAGTAAAGAAAAGGTGCTAGCCTATTCTCTCTTTCTTTGGAATATCTCTCTACGTAGGTTTTTCTCAAAAACCCTAGTCTCCCTCTATTCTGTCAGTCGTTGCTGTATTACAGACGTATCGTATAGTCTGTATATTTGTAGGAGAGAGGAAGAGAGTGAAAAGTTAGGGTCTTGTTGTTTTGATCCAAATCAAAACAAATATAGAATAACTATTTTATCCTATTAGCCCTGGAATCTATTATTCCTTGTAATTAGACCCCAAAAGGTTTTATTTCCAAATCTCTATTTGGACACACAATTTTAATCCAGAATTCAATCTCTAAGTGTGTGACCCAATAGGTTCCAAATACACCGGCAATAATTATGAATTATAATTCTCAAGAAGAATTAGATAAAATAAACAACTTTATTTTATCATTAATTATAATAATTAATACATTCATAATTATAGATTGTGAGTGGTGTCTAGCAACACATCACAACCACCCAGGTATTTGCAATTAGTCAAGGGAATTTTTGACCTAACCTTTCCATGGAAAATTACCATATAATTATTATCCTTTCATTATCGATATCCAATTAGTCAAGGAATGAGGAATAAGTGCCAATTCCCTAATGACTAATTAATTTGTTAGTTCCCGGAATTAACCCTAAATTAGGTTAACTTGAAGACATTCTTCAATTAACCTAATGTAGTCGACTATTAAGGTTAATTTCCCACTAGTGGCCATTCTGGATATCAACTCCCGCTATCGGAGTGGTGAATCCTCTCTTGATCACTCACTATCTTTCCATGCTTCACACTACCCCCAATTTCTATTCTTTAAGTCACTCTTGGTGAGCAACAAGTAATAGAATCAAAAGGCAGTGATTCACACTCAAGATACTATGGTGATCTCAAGTCTAGGATCACTTACACAATTTCCCATAAGAGATTCAACCATTGGCACTAGATAGATATTCTAATGGGATCTCTGTGTGGATCACTCCAATGAATTCGTACCTTACAATTCATCTACACATTAGCCCAGGTATCCCTATACCATGGTTGATGAGAGCAACCACTATTTACATTAAGTAGAGACTAACTGTGTACTAGTCTTTCCGTATTAATGATGTCCTGTCTCATTAATACTATGACTAGGGAACTTTAAGAATATTTATTATAAATGTGATTGATATCTCATAGTCAGCAACTCTTGTGACTACCATCACATTAATAAATATTCTAAGGACTTTATCAGTTATATCTAGCATTTAACAGATAAAATAGAAGTTCATAAAATACAAAACTTAATAAGGAATGTATTTAAACAAAATGATTGTTTTTAGGGCATACATTCCAACATTGATTTTATTGCGTTGACGAATAATTATACATGTGGTATACTAGTATTGAAACTTTTCTTGAAAACAAATTGACATGTAGGATGGGAAGAATTATTACACATGATATCGTAGTCCATTACATGGGACACAGAGTTGGAAATCGCAATGTAGATCCAAATAATTACCAATTTATTGGCCTTCTTAGTGATGTTACTGACAAGGCAATGAATGACTTATCTCAAAATTTGAATCTTCTTTTGCACATGAAGTGTGGGATTCCTTGGACAACAGGTTTATGGACATTATTGATGACAAATCACTCTTTGATATGTTCAAACTCCATGATAAAGATATTGTAATAAACTTGTGTGTACTTCACCGGGACATTAATCCTACAACAAAGAAGAATACCTTAGAGAACAACTGAAATTTTTTGGCTACGCACCAAAGGAAGGCAACAGAAGAGAATACCTTAGAGAATATTTGGCCATGCACCTCTTCACCTTCATTTCTTTCATACCACTGGAAGCAACCAAAATAGAGCTTATCTGGATTTCTTTCACTCTTTGAAAATCTTAATGTAGCCTTATAATTGCATCAAAAATATTGATTCTTAATGTGTAATGATAATTGTAATTTGTATGACTACCCTCCAAAGAATGAACTAAACATTTTTTTCAACCAATTTCCTCTAAATCTGCCCATATTCTGGAGTTGTTTCTATCTTTTATTGTTGCTACAACACGCGAAAGTAGTCGTTCCCTTCCAACGATCTATTAGCTGCTCATTGTAGCATAATTTTTTCCTTTTCACACTATGACCCCTCACTTTCAAAATGTTTTCAATTGTATACACTTTTTTACTTGGTTTCTAAAATATTTATTTTTTTGGACAGTCTAAGGGTATCAAGGCACCAAACACTCTCTTTCCCCTAGCATATGTTTTCTAATGGGTTAATTTAAGAAATCTCCCTTGAGGTTTATCCTAATATCACTTAGCACCCGTAAAATTTTACAAATCTCATATAATTTCCCTTGATTGACAATTTATCTAACATTGCTACCCCTTGTGTGTAAAAGTAATATTAAGAAATGCATCAAAGAAGAGAGATTGTATTATCTTTCCACCTTTATCCTTGTATAATTTGATTTATGAATTCTGAAATATGAAAAAAAAAGATAGACAAGATGGAATATTAAACTTAGAATATGAGACTATATAAGTGTAATAAGTAATAAATTTAATCGTTTCATAATTAGAGAACACCAAGATAATTTTTGAAGCTATTTAAGCATTTATAAAAAGGCAAAAACTTTAAGATATTGGTTGGAACAATGAGGAAAGTAAGAGCAAAAATTTTGCAACATAGAGACACAAAAATTTTGCTGCAAAGAGGAAAATTGGAGTGAAAATTCTAGAAAATTGAATATAGCAAAGACAAAAATTAAAAGCAAAGATTTGTGCAACAAAAGATAATTTTTGAAGCTATTTAAGCATTTATAAAAAGGCAAAAACATCAAGATATTGGTTGGAACAATGAGGAAATTAAGAGCAAAAATTTTGCAACATAGAGACACAAAAATTTTGCTGCAAAGGGGAAAATTGGAGTAAAAATTTTAGAAAATTGATTATAGCAAAGACAGAAATTAAAAGCAAAGATTTGTGCAACAAAAAGAAAGACATATTTTAGATGGCATTCTTATTATTTGTTTTTAGATATTTTAGCTTGTAAGATTTTTTTTTCTTTTTCCAACCTTTTGCTATTGAAAAAAAAAGGAAAATATTGGGAGTAACATTGTTATTCAACATCTCTAATTGGAACATCTAGTCACATCATATTAATCGGAGAGGTAAATTAGATTTTTAAAATTTTGAGGGTGCTAGATGTCAATTTGAAGGGAGCTGAGCGAGATTTTAAAACATCAAGGTAGTTAAGCGATATATCTCACAAATTCTTAGCAAAGGTTTGTAAAATTATCCAAAAATTAAAAAGATATAAAGAAGTTACAAAGGTTCGTGTATGGGATTTAAAAACAAAACAAAGATAAAATAAAATTTGAGATTTTTTAAAAAAAACTTACGAGGATAGTTATTGGAAGTTGATTTGCATGCTTGTACATATTGTATCTTTGACATTGCTGGTATACTAAGGAGGGAATCCTAGACTACATAAAATCGTCCTATGAAGCTTCTTGTTCCTCGTTTAGATCAGAACTAGGTCTGCCCGGCTGTGCGTACACTGGAATTGGATCTCAATTTTGTAATCTCAAAGATATTGACATATTTTCGATCCTATTTAATATCTCAACAGCTTTTTCTTAAGACTGCAAAACCAAAAAGAAAGAGAAAAAGAACTATGATGATTGGTTCCATTACATGTGCAAAAACTACTGGAGGTGACAGCTGCGATCGTCTGAGTCTATAAGAAGAAAAGAAGAAAATAGAAGTCCTCCTTTGTGCAAATCCATCTGCATGAACAAGAAATTGAATGAACATATTAGAAATAAAATTAATCTGATTGACTACATAATTAAAAGGGTGAATGCAGAGCTGATTGTATGATAGACAACAGCACTTCAATTTCAGGAGCTTCAAAAGAAACACAATACCAAGAATCAAATGTTCAATCTTAGAAAATCCTAGGTAGTCCATCCTTCAATAGCAATACATCTTTACCCACTAAATCTATGTTATTAACAAACCCAAAATCTGAAAATGCGAATGGTGCAAATGAATAATAAATAGATATAAGAATTTCACTTCCAAGCAAAGGGCATGTCATGGTTCATATCTATCTTCTTACACTAAATTATCCAAAACTTGCACTTGTAGCCTTCCCTTGTAAATTTTTATCAAACTCAGACACTAAAATAAAAAATAGTAATAATAATAAAAGAACTTTGGGCTACCATTATTGGCAATGTAGATTTATTGGACTGGAGAATGTGATTGACGCTGATGAAATCAAGAAAAAACTTACAGGAGAACAGGACACGAAAAATTTTGAACAGCTTCGATGTGACGACCCCACCGTACCCAGAGGTGTACCAAAGGGCTTAGCGGATCGCCTGCCCAACTCTCGCCAGGACTCGATAGCAAAAACGATATAAGCATTAAATTCTCACAAAAGGACGATATGTACGTTATATATATATAATATCCACTACAAGACCACGAGAGTTAGAGAATAACTCCCGTTAAGGTTTCTCACACCCGCTATCCAAAATACAATATACCTGGCCAAAACCCCAACCCAAAACAAGTGCTAAAGCAAAAAGGCTACACTATGCCTCCCACGCCACATTCCGCCGCTAAGGAAAACAAATTGAAAAGGGGTAAGCTATATGCTTAGTGAATAATCAGGAGGGGGGGTACATGTAAATCACATTGCCATAGATTTTCAAATTAATAGCAAAAGTAACACCACAAATAAGGATACAGGTGGCTTCAAAACCATCTCAATTTCCACGCTTGATCTTCCGTTGACACTCCGTCAACCGATAATCCGTAGACCCCACTTATACTCCTCACGTCCACCTTATCAACCCACTCGCCACGATATATAGCAGCTTGAGCAATAATATCATTGAGATCCCAAAAGCATTGAGATCAGACCATCTATTTGGTCGGAAAAACAACATTTGCCATTGAGACCCCAAGGCAACCCCTTGAGATCAGACCATCTATTTGGTCGGAAAATAACATTTACCATTGAGACCCCAAGGCAATCCCTTGAGATCGACCATCCCAGGTCGAGAGCCATACTAACATTGAGATCTCGTGAGGCATCCCTGAGATCAAACCATCTATGGTCGAGAGCAATATTGACATTGAGACCCCAAAGGCAACCCTTGGGATCAGACCACCCACTTGGTCACTTATCAATAACAATATCACATGTTTAGATCATATATCACACATCATACGCATTCACATATCACACAATACATATACTCAAGAATCATATATGGAGTTTTGGTCGAGTGCGATAAAGTACACCCTCGTCCAAACGTCCACTTATCACATTTCACAATATAATCACATATAAAGTCCTAATTACTCACCAAAAATAGTACAAAAGCAAACAGGTTAGAAAGGTTCCCCGGTCTCCTCGACCTCGTCACCTCCTGTGAAAAGTTGAGCCAGAAGATCACTCAAGCAATCACTAAGATGCCAAAACCACTTAGAAACACTTAAAACAGCAAATAAGGTACATGCATGGGCGTTTGACCAAAAACGGATAAGAATGGGACGAAAACGGAAAACACACACTAAAAGGTGTAAAAGACAGTTTTGACACCCTGTGCGCCTTTACTCATAACTCATGATACAAGTATCGAATTAAAGTGCATGAGGTACCGTTTCGAAGCTAAGAGAACAAACTACAACTTTCATGAAGGCCATTTTTACCCAAATTTTCTCTTTCTAGGTGAAAAATGTCGAAACAATTTCAGAAATTTTCCCCGTCAGAATTGCCGACAGGCTACATTCAAACGATCATAACTTGGCGCTCACAAACCCGAATCCAGAAATTCCGGATGCGTTGGAAAGTAGAATGAAGGGCTATAAGTTCCGTGTTTTGGCCAAAAGCCAAATCACAAAGGATCAACACAAAAAACGAAGCTGAAGTTGCTGGTTTGTCATTCCTGTTTTCAATTTTGCGCCAAAACTCAATGCATTCAACCAAAACACACACATGCAAACTCATTGACTCGAATACGACAACAAACATGCAAACGCAGCTTTAAAACGTCCCACAATACCCTCAACACACACACATGCAACCTTAAAGTTCCTAAACTTGAGCCAACATTTCACCTTCCAACAATTCCACCACATCCAAACTACATCAATGCATCAATACAAGTGCAATATCATTAATTCCCAATCATTCCATAACTCAACTAATCAAACCCTTACCTCAAACTTCTTGGCCGAAAATTCAAGGCTTGCAAATCTTCAAAATTTAATCATCAATTCACATAAGAAGCGAAGTTCAAGCATTATTCTATCAACATAAGCCATGCTTCCTCCAATTTAAACTTGAAGACATGAAACCCTAATTCAATCTTCTTGACCAAGATTTTAGACATGCAAACACAAAATCCAATCCATGAAATCATCTCATAAGCTAAGAGTAGGCATGAATCAAGCCAAAATAACCACAAAATCCAACCATTACATAACACCCATCAAAATTCCAACTTGTAACATAGAAGGAAACTAGAAGGAAACCTTTCTAGTTGGTGTTCTTGGTGCAACCCCAAGCTCCCAAGGGCAAGCTTCACCTCCTAGCTCCAAAGCAAGATTGAGTGATTGAACTTGCAAAATTTTCCCCAAGCTTTTCTCTCTTTTTTTCTCTCTTTTCCTCTCTTTTTTTCTCTTCTCTTTTCTTCCTTCTTTTCTCCTTGCTTGGCCGACCTTCTTGTCTTTCTTTTTGCTATGAGATTAAGTCTCTTAGATATTTGTTTGGTTAGTCAAAATTTGGTCCAAGTCCAAGTCAAAGTTGTCATGCCAAATCAACCTAGCAACTTAAGCTATTATCCACTCTTGCCCACATGATTTCTTTTCCTATCAAACTAGTCTATAGATGCTCAATTTACCCTAGCCTATCAAAACTTAATCACACTTACTTAGGCTACCAATCACCTAGGAATCTTAATCCCTCTTCTTAAACATGCATTAACACACGTAAAATCAAAGAATTAACAAACTTGTAGTTGGACATAAAACTTAGATTTATTTTCAAAACTAGGATTTTATGAATCCAAGCTAGGTTTTTTTAAATATAAATTAGGGTTTTATCCCAATTTAGGGTTTTCGAAGCAAACTAGGGTTTAAATTTCAAATTAGGGTTTTCAAACTTGTAAAACAAAATAGTTAAAACAAACACTTTTAAAAGTAAAACAAACCATATAAACAGCTTGGCAAACAAAAATAATTATAATTAACATTATTTAATATTTTCCAAAAATTGAGAAAAATCGGGGCCTCACATTCGAGCTTTTAAGCAGTGTGGCTCATCCAATTTGTTTCTGTCATCCTTGTGCAGGGCCATGCTATTCTTCTCTATATCGTTACAATTTTATCAGATGTCCCCGAAGGGACAGCTATATGGCTCATCCAGAAGCAAGGGGAAAAAAAAATTTAATCCCTATGCATAGTTCATGCTGTTTAATTCACAAAAGTAAAGGCAAATGGGACCACATCATAACTCATAAGCAATTGAACAAAACGCTTATATTTTTATATTGCAATAGCAATGAAAATGATTTGCCAATTAAAGAATCGGAAACATAGTACAAGTTTTAATATAAAGAACAGAGAAGGGAATGAGATACGAAGAAAGTACAAATACTTGGTAGTACTTACCCAAAAAACAACAAAAAATTTGTTTGTTAAGGATTTTCAAACACCAAAATAATCTTGAGAACTTTAAGATAGAGCTAAAGTGTGAGGGCCTGGAAAAAATTTTCCTAATCTATATTAAATGTATTAATTTTTATAAGTAGAATTTTATTTCTTTTAGCATGTATATAAATTATTTTACCCTAAATTTATCCCGGAGATTTAATCAAATAAGCGTAGAAATTATTCAGGGTTCTAGATAAAACAAGTACCTAAGAATTTGGGGTCAAATTGGAAGCATTTTTAACTTCATGCAATGAAACAACAAGTGGCAACTTCCTTGTGCCATTTGTCAAAAATCTTGTAAAAAGACCATTTTACCCCTCAACTTCAAACAAATTACCATGCAACCAATGCCACTTTCAATAAAACCACCCAACATCAAGACAAAACCATTCATTTGTTAGTTGTTGTCTTGCCATAGAGAGAGAGAGAGAGGAGGCCGAGAGGGAGAGAGCAAGAAACCAGAAAAATCTCTCCATTTTCTTCTTCCAAAAACCTCCAAATAGCTAGCAAAAATCACCAACAAACTTCACTAGTCTTTGCTTCTACTCTTGGTTGAGAACTTGGTGTTTGGTGTGGTGGATTGTGGGCTGAGTTGGGGCTGTTTTTCTTCAAAGTTTCTTGTTCATTAGAAGGTATAAGATGCTCCTTACTCTCTTCTTGATTATACAGTAGATGCATGTTGATTTTGAGTTATGATCTAGCCTAGAAATGACCATGCATGTTGCTGAAATTTCATTCTAGTAAACTTCCAGCTTTCTTATGTGTTAAACCTTTACTTTTCTTACAAAAATAAGCTGGAGTTATGGCTATTTAGTGTTGAGAATCATGTATATTTGATATATATTGAATATGGAGGCTTGTTTATGGATATTAGATGGTTGTTGATGATGGTTAAGGCTTGAAAGAAAATCCTGCTTGAACTCCCAGAGTGTTGAAGAAAATTCCAGCAAAGCTGAAATTTGTAAACATCTCATTTTCTTGCATGATATCTCTGTTTTGAAGCTAAAATTTTGATGACATCTTGTGTGCTCAAAGTATGATAGAAATCTGAGATTGCATGTTGAATTTTACTGAAAATGAATCAAGTTTCATGGCTGGAATTTAGTTACTGCACTCTTGTAAGCTGTTTTGAGTTTTCAGCCTTGATCCATGGCTTGAATGTGTTGTTTGAGTTGGATAAATGTTTGAAAATGAGCTGGAATCTTGTTGCTAAGACTCTAACCTACTGCATGAAGAGTTTAAGCATGAGAACTTGCAATTTTAGCTAAGGAAATGACATGCACAAGGCTGTTTTGCAGCTAGCAGATTACTGCTGAAAATTTGATGAAGAACCCCAAAGCTGTTGAGACTTATTTACTGCTTTGTGCTGCTGTTATGACTTGTATCTTATATATATATGTATGCCTGTCAGTTTTGGGTTGAAAATATAAGGTTTTAAGGGAAGAAAGACTGATTTCCTCCAACTATGTACGTTCTGGATTTTCGCAGGACTGCTTGAGCAGTCTGGGGAAAACAAGCACAATTTGATGTAGAAAGATCTGATTTGAGCTCTCTTTGTTGCGTTGGAAACTACATTCAGAGAAGTTTAAACCCCATAAATTTCAGAGTCTAATTCATTTTTTAAAAATCCCAGTAAATCTTCAAAGTTGGCTGAAATTCAAAACTGTTTTCATTCTCAGGTTTTAAAACAAAACTTTGAACCTATTTCACTCGAGCATTGTATTAAAATGCTTCTTGGCAGCCTATTTTGACTTGATCTTGCATATCTCCAGCTTTTCATGAATGCTTGATGAACTTGAATCACTCGGACCAAAAGTTGGAATCTTGAATTGATGAGCTTGAGCTTGATATTTCACTGCTTTGGTTAATACTTGACTGCCTATTGCTATTCGTGCATGCCTTGATGTTTAACTGATAGTTGATGATGATGACCTAAGGTTTGATTTTCTGGGAACCAAACCAGACCTTTAACCACGTGGCTAAGTATTTAGAATTTCACAAAGTTTGCTCAAAGCTTGCATTTTTCCAGAAATCAGTGAGCAAATCGGACCAAAACAGAATGCTTGTATCTCACAATTTATAAGACCAAATCAGGTACTGTTAGTGGCATTTGAAACTAGACCCAAAGAGCTTCGATTCGGTACCTCACACGCGCCATAACTCATTTTCTACACGTCGTGGCTAACTGATGAATATTGCTGAAAATCAAACCTGCGAATTTTCTGGAAATGATGGTTTCGAAACTTAATGGCCAAATTTGGATTATTTCTGATCTGAATTGTTTTCGATGTTCTCTGAGAAAATAAAGAACTATGAATCTAGTTTTTAACGGTTCCAAAATCATGCAATTCGCACGAGTAGAACTCCCGATTCGATTTTTGAAAGAAACTGTGGCAAAACTGGTTTTACGTGATGCACCTTATGAAACATTCATTTACAACATTTGGTCATTTGACTAAAACTTTAACTTTTACAAACTCAAATTCAGACATATAAAACTTGTTTTAATCCCGTAGAGGTATTGTTCATTAGCAAGACCAAAACGGGTAAAACGGAATCAAATTGTCTCTCAAACCAATTAAAATTATGAAAACCTCGTTTTGTACTATGACAAAAGAACTAAACCTCCGTTAGTCAATTTTCTAACTAAGGCAAACTATTTCTAAATTATTCAAAGGTGATACATTACGTTATCAAAACTTTTTAGTGTATCAATTACTAAATTTGTTAAACCCAATTTCCCCAAACTCTGAAACTTACTCATATTTCGGTTAAACCTAAATACATCCTTGCTTTTCATAAAAGAAGTGAATTGGTCAAAATTGATTTTATAATTAGAAATTGATATAGTAATTATGTACCTCGGGACCCGGTGATACAAACGAGAGCTTTGAGACCAAGGATTTCGATTCACCTACTCAACCTTGACCAAACTAAGGTGAGGGTTCCTATTTGTTGCTACTTGATCCTTGTTGCTAGGTATTACTTGTTATTGTATGACTGGTTTCTAAATGTGATTTATCGTTGAATGATTGAAACTAGGGTTTTATGTAGAGTGAGTTTTATTGCTTAATTTGACTCAACGTGCTTAGGTGGTTTAGTATGTTTTGTTTTAAAAAAACAATAAAACTTGTTTTCTTTTGAGGTTTGAGGTGAAGAGGCTGGCCTTCAAGGCCCCGCCTAAAGGCTGGTGCACTCTCCCAAGGGGCTCGAGGTTGAAATTGATTGTCAGTTGTCCCTCGCCTCTAAAATAATAAACTGAACCACTGTACCTGTGCTTGTGCATGTCAACTGTGCATGACCTGTTGGCCGTAGGGATCCCAAACCCCAGAGGCGAGTCGGCCTATTCCGAGCCGGCAGTAGGGCTTGGTCGGGTACGTCGACGGACCCTGGGTCCTGTTTAAAGGTTACCTCGAGTGTACACCACCTCCTGCTTGTTTGGTTTCGGATCCGAAGTTGGGTGAAAGGGGTTGGAGAATGAAATAAAATGACCAGAGTACTGCAGACTCTGTTTTCTCCTCCTAAGATCGATACTGCTGCTGTCGATTGTTTGATTGGACGGGCTAAGTGCCACGTTCAACGGGGGCCACCTCTAGAGCCGCACTAATCCATTGTTACGGTGACTGTTCCTGATTGATTGGCTCAATGAGCACCATTATTGTTACTGTTTTGAAACCTGATATTTGGAAAAGAAACTACTGTTTACGACTTTCCTTAATTGGAAACTTTACCGTACTTGAAAACTGGTCCTATATGGACATTAATGTTTTACTAAAGTTTGTTATGTCTATGTGCTTAATTGCTATGTGTTTTCGGACTCTCACTGGGCTTTAGAAGCTCACCCCATATATTTTCCCTTCCCAGACTTTTCAGGGTTTTAGATCGGGTGCGGAGGCCAGACCGAGACCAGATCTAGTCTTTTGAAGTTTGTTTGGTGTAAAAATCTTTCCAGTTGATGACTTTTGGGAAACAATTCCTGTGAATTACCTTTTGGATTATTATGTTAAGGGTTTGTAGTATGAACTCCGGTGGTTGATTTGATGTATTAAGTTGAACCAATCTCGATGGTTGTATCTTTTAACATAAACCATGGTTAGAATGAATTTGACTGACCGAGTCCTGGCGAGAGCTGGGCAGGCGTTCCGCTGATACCCTAGGGTACGCCCTAGGGAGAGGTGGGGCCGCCACATAAAGATTTAAAAATTTACCCATAACTTCGAAGATTTCTAAAATTTAGGAACGTAGTCGAAGCAAAAAAGGGAAAATAGGGGAAGATAAAACAATGACAAAATACCTAGACTACGTCTGATAGTGTTTGAGCGTAGCTATATCTCAAATGGTACCGAAAGCTGCCAACAAATCAAAACAACCAGAAGTAAACAATCTGTATCATAAAGTATTTAAAATTTTTATTATCATGGAAAGTTATTTAAAATCTTTACGATTGCCATGCAATTCAGTGATTATTATTTATTAAATTTGAAAAAATTTAAATTTGTTAGTATTTGGTAGAACTCTTTGTAATTTGCAACGATAAGACCTTGTAATATGGTCATCATAATAGTTAGAAAACAAATTCATGGACTTTTAGTTGTTATTTGAATTTTAAAGTGTATAAGTGTGGCAAAACTCTTTGAAAATTGAAACTATTGTGATTTCTGTATGATTCTTTGTAGATTAAAGATAAGTGATACAATATATATCAAATTTTAGGAGAAATTTAAAAATAGTTGTGCACTCTAGAAAATTAGCAAAGAAAGCTTCTAGAATTTTTGAACTGGTAAATAATATAATAGTATAGCTATGCAAGTTTTTAGTTTGAAATCATTTAACATTTTTTTGTCACATTACAAAATATTAATTTAAATATTCTTTTTTTAGATAAATGAGTTAAAGTTTGATTAAAAACAAAAAGCATGTGATAACTCAATGACAATTTTTATGACCAATATGTTTAAAGACATTACACCAAGTAGGACAAAGCTATATCACTAAAGAAGAATTAACATTAGGAATAAGATAAAAAGAAAACAATTAGTGTATATTTGTGAAAAAATTCTAGGCAAAATACTGGTTCAAAGGATAAGAAAACGTAGTGAACTTGCTACGATTTTGGTAAGAAAGGGCATTACAAGCTGAGTGTACTTTTAACAAGAGTCAAAAGAAGGATAATTGCCCAAACAAATCTTGATCAAAATAACGATGTTACTGAAATTGTAGCAAAAGTATCTGTAGCAATTAAGCATGATTACTGGATTGAATGTGGCATCAAGATTCAATTCAAGTTATTAATGGTACGATTCTAATGAAATGGTGCATGCATGCAATGACAGAGCTAAGTTTAGAACCTATGAAGATATTCTTATATGGTCATTGTGAATAATTATGACACTGCAAAGCTTCACAGCAAAGGGATAGTGGATTTGTATTTCATATCCAGCAAAAAGCTAGTGCTCACAATTGTGTTAGTGTGGGTGTCCGAAAGTCAATCAACTTCTAAAATTTAATATACACTTTAATTATTTATGTAGTAATAAATGATATTTTTATCATATTGATTGCTTATATATTTATATAAGTATGATAAAATCCTTAAAATAAATCTAATCAATGAAACCATAAGAGTTATGATGGCAAAATTTATTCGGTTAAAAATACGGTTTATTCTTAAATATCTCTAGTCAAAATATTAACAAGAAGTGTATTGTTAATACGGTTAGACCAGCTTATACATTTGCCGTTTCCATATGAGATGTAGTAGACCTCATCTATTATAGTGTGTGAGACACCTAAACAAATATATGGGTGTTTGATCGTACGATCAAGTTCACTAAATTGATCCACATAGAGATATTCTTTAAATACGAAAGGATTAATCTCTAAGTGACGTTTGTGTAAGTGATCCTCAGATTTAGAGTTATCATGATATCTTGAATAGTGATAGTTATACTTTGTTTGCTATATGATTGCTCCCATAATAGGGAATGCTCACATCATTAGCAAATGGATCTATACTTGTAGTACGGAAAGATAATGAATTACTTATAAGGATTTACTACCTCTTATGCAAGATGAGTTATCTCATGTTTGGCCACTTATAGAAGTATAACTCAGAAATCTTAGAACTAAGTGGGAAGTCTTGGAAAGTATTTCTAAGTACTTCTTTATTAGAGTTATATTTTGGTACACGAAGAGAGCATTAATCATATTATGGAATATGCACAATTTATTCTAAGATTAATGTGAAATAAGTGTGGTGAAAGAATATTAGTTACACATCAAACGTTCACTGAAAGGTGAAGTTATCCATTTGGCATTTTTCATTACTTGGGTGGCTATGATGCAATGCGAGATGCCAATCTTAATCTATAAGTACAAATTGATTGATTAGTAGAATCAATGATAAATTAAAAGGAGTTTTAATTCATCTAGTTCTTATTTATTAATAATTATAAATCATATGTATTGCCAACATATATGAAAATATAATGGATCACACACATTAAGAACTTCTTTAGTTAGATTAAATGAATTTTAAGTGCGGACTTGATAGATAAATTTTTATAACTAACAATTTAATTTGTGAGATAAATTAAACTTGACGGACTTATAGTACAAATAAGTTAAGTCTTCCAAATAAAAGAGTTGTATTAGAATAAGAAAACTAAATATTATTGGAAACTAGTTTTAGGTTTCCATAAGGATTTGGCAACTTATTTGTCTATAAATACTCACTAAGCTTTTGCTAGCAAGACTAATCATCACACAAATTGTCTTGTGAGATTTTTGAGAAAAATCTTGAGAAAAAAATACCCAAAATTTGTCCAAGAAATAAGGAAAAATCACATCTCTTATTTCACATGTTGGGATGAGTTTTGCATGGTGAAAACTATGGTGCTCTTGATTGTCTTGTGTGTGATTGTCTTGACAATAGTTAGCATTGATCTTGTTTAATCTAATTCGACCTTGGAGGTTCATGTGGGTCACCGTTAGAGACCAGACATATGTGCGGTTTTGTGGATCTCGTTGCCATCCTCTACATCAATTCTCCACTATGTTCAAGGAAGTTTTCGTGGATCGAGGTAATTTTTTTAAACTAACTCTATGTTATATAGATTTAATCAAAGAACAATCTACTAAAGAAATAAAAAATTTTAAATTTTCATTGCATTTGTCTCCATGATTCCTAATAGTGGTATCAGAGCCAACTTTGATTAACCCATATGACAAATTTGTTTAATTGTCATGCATGGTGATTAGATCACAATTATATGCTATTTTTGAAGTCGGTTTAAATTTTTATGGACAAAGTTGTTTGGAAATTTTTCTAGAATTGTTCTTGAGTTTTTTTTTTTCAATACTTATAGTCCAAAAGTTTTCAATCAAAAATGAATTTTCGCTGCTGTTTCTTATGAGATCAAATTGTTAGAAGAAACAGAAACGGAACAGGGTGTTTTGAGCATGACTAGATTACAATCTAAATTTGCTATGGCTTCTGCGCATACTTTACACTTGCGGTTGTGACGACCCCACTTCCCCCTAAGGTGAACCAGAGGGTTCAGTGGACCGCCTGCTCAACTCTCGCTAGGACTCACTACATTCCACAATTTCTTTGCAGGAAAAAAATACTTAAAAGTCTTTTCGAGACAACATAACCTTGAAGGTACTTCACAATAACATTTACATATCTCCAAAAGTAATTACATAAATGCAGACAAAAGGTCAAACATTTGGAGTTCAACTTAAGTACATTCATATCTCCCAAAAGTAAAGAGGATTTCAAGTAGTTATACCAAACAAACAAACTTAAATTCCCAAAATGATCTATTGCTATCCTTGAACCCTTTTTGCCTCGAATCCTGTTAAGGAAAAAAATATGTGGTATGAGCTTACGCCCAGTAAGTATTCCAAGAAATCAAGCAAAACATGAGCAATACCAAATTTAACATGTTAACACATAATTCAAGAAACATAACTCCAAGTATAACCATAACCAAATTTAGGAATCAAGAAATAAGATTAGGTACATTGTGAGCGATAAACGATAACATTAATTCAAATAAACAATTACTCATTCAAGTAAATCAAATAATAAATAATAAATGAGATCTCAAAAGGATACGGGACTCATTGGGAGCCATTTTCCACCTTATAACTTCCAATAAACAATCCCCTACATTTTTCCACCTTATAACCTCCGAACTCCCACCTTATGACCTCCAAAACAATAAACAATCCCCAAAATTTACTTTCACCTTATGACCTCCAAAATGATAAACAATCTCTGAAATTTAACATTAAACATTATACTCAAGGCCTTTCGGCGAAGACTTTGGAGCTTTGCACTTAACATTGGTAAGTCATTACCCAGGGCTGTCCAACTGATCTGATCTCACAATGGCGGGTCTAGGATAAGATTTTGGCCTACCTAACCTCACGATGGCGGATCAATGATAGGGTTCCAGTGAAGAGTAAGCTCAGTTCAACTGATGCAATAAAGTACACATCGGCCTACATTTATGCACATTTAACATTCAACTATGCATTGTGAACAAGAAATTATTGAAAATTAATTGAATTAATGAATCAAGGGAATCACAATAACATGACACTTATTAGTATGTCAAGCAAAGAAGCATTTTAAACAAATAATAGCATTTACACAAGTATCATGCATTGTCAAGCATATATGCATTGGAACTTACCACTTTTAATTTCAATCAACTTTATATGTGGGACCCCAGGGCACCTTCGTGCTCATGCTCAAGTCGTAAGACCAAGCAAGTAGAAAACATCAAAGGTCACTACCTCAAGTCAAATAAGGGACTTCCAAGACTCACCCTAGCCATAAACATTTTTTGAAAAATCATAACTTGAGTTCTATAAGTCCAAAAATTGTGAATCTTATACCGTTGGAAAATAGACTGGATGAACTAAAATCAGAAGACACTTGTATAAGATTCAGTTCAGAATCCAGTCAAATTTTAGTTCAAAGCCACTGCTACAATAAAAACAGGGCATATCAGTCTTGATTTTCAGGCAATTTTGAAAATTCACCAAAATTCATAGAAATCGAATTAGCCCTTGAAATTTGTACCACTGAAAGAACTCCAAGCCTAGTTTCAAACACAGAAACAAAACTCAATTTGGATTTTTTTGTACCAAGAAATAACAGTTTTTCGAAAGCTGGTTTTCAAATCTTGCTATACGAAATTCTTGGCTTTACACTTGTGGAAGTTTTCTCTATTCCTTTCTTTTAAAATCAACTTTGTTGCTTGGATCAAAAAGCAGCTAAGGGCCATTACTCTAACAAACTTTTAACTCAAGATGAGACTCTAAAAACTGAAATTTTCAGCTCCAACTTTCGGCCATGAATGTAGTTTCAAAACAAAAATTTTTGAGCTTCAAGTTGGGGCAAAATTGGAGTTTCTAAACCAAAAGTTTTAGCTCATGATCAGAGTAAAAATGAAGCTCTAAAATCTGAAAATATTTGCTCCAATTTCTCGAGCCAAAGGTAGGGTTTGAAAGCTGAAATTTACACCAAAGTTCAAGCACAAAATCTCACTTTACATGCTACCAAAACAACCAACAATACCACAAGCTTGCAAACTAGTTAAAGAAGTACAGAGGTTTGAACTGTCCCAGAAAGAATGTGATGGAGTGGATTTAACGAAGATAGAGTCTTTGGAAAAGGAAGAGGAATGCAGAATGAGTCTAATTGGTAAGATTATTGGGGGGAAAGCAGCTAATTTCACGGGTGTTAATAACTTTGTCAAGTTTATGTGGAATTATCCAAAAAATCTGAATGTAGTAGAAATAGGTGCCAACCTTTACCAATTTTCCTTCACCAAGCAAGCCGATCTGGAAAGAGTGTTAATGGGATGGCCATATATAATGGATAATCAGTTGCTAAATCTGAAGAAATGGCAAAGAGAAATAGACAAAGATCCTAATGCTTTCAAGACAGCACCAATGTGGGTTCAAATATGGAATTTACCGCTTCATTGTATCTCCAAGGAAGTAGGAGAGAAAATTGGCAGTGTTTTCATTAAGGTGCAAGATGTGATATTACCACCAGGAGGGAGCAAAGAGGGGAAACATATTAAAATTCTTATGGAGGTGGATATATCCCAGCCAATGCTTAGAGGCACCATAATTAGGCTGAATGGAGGGGTAAGCTGGGTGGAGTTTAGGTATGAAAGATGTCCGGACTTCCGTTATAATTGTGGACTGATTGGACATGGAGAAAAGAACTATGAGGGAAAAATGAAGGGAAGGAATGATAAAAATAGTCAATATGGGTCGTGGCTGCGAGCACAAGGAGGAAAAGTTTCTCCATAAAAGAAAAAGGAGATAAGGAATGAGATTGGTGGAACACTACTAGATCTGGCTTAACAAGCTGACGAAGGCAGGGGTGAGGCTAAATCTTTACAAATAGAGAAGAATCATACAAATCAAGAGGCAGTTAGGGATGATAGGAGGGTGGAATGCGGTTTGGAGAATAAAGACCGAAATGAAATCCTTCAAACAAGGAATGGAGAGGAGTAAGATTTAATGTTCGAAAAGGATTAGGAAACTAGTAAAAGGAAAGGAGAAGAAGAGGAAAGTGAAGAGCTGCTGAGGAAGGGGGAATACATAGTGATTAACCCTAAAGAAATCCCAATTCAGATGATCATTGATGAAGATACTGAGAGGACAAAACTGAAAGAAATGACCAATTGAGATCAAATAATCAATGTGGAGAAAATGCAGGATAATAAGTCAGCACAAGAATTCAGTATTAAGAAGCAGCACAAAACAAGAAGGTACCAGAAACAACCTAGACAAACAAGACAGAGTGATCAGAATAGTAGCCCATTAAAGCTGTTGGACACCAATATTTGCAGAGAGACTATAGCTGAAAAAAGAAAGATTAGTTGAAAGGATGATGGGGGGATTAAGGAGAACTATGAGGGGATAGGGCATGATGATAAAAAACAAAGGGTTGAGCAAAAAGGCATAGCACAAACTCAGAGCATGGAAGGGGTGGAGGCCAGCCTTATCTGGTGTCTAGCTTTTCAATGGAGACTATGGCGTGGAATTGTTGAGGAGCAGTGGGACCCTTGACTCTTCCCTGTGCCAAGGAGGTTTGTAGACTCCATTCCCCAGAATTAGTGTTCCTGTGTGAGATGAAAAATTGTAGTAAATTTATGAATAATTTTAGAAGGAAATTGGGTTTTGATGCAGTTGAATGTGTGGAACCTGTGGGAAAAGCAGGAGGGCTGGCAGTGATGTGGAATAGGGAAATTCAGGTTGAGAATGTTTTGAGAACTGATTGTTCTATTGAAGTTAAAATTTTTGACAAACAGGTGGGTGAATGCTGGTGGGGTATTTTTGTGTACGGCAACACCAATGATAAGAGGAGAAAGGAACAATGGGAAATGTTATTAAGAAGGAGGAACCTATGGGGGGATAAGAGGGTAGTGATAGGGGACTTCAAAGATATTTTGTCCAACAATGAAAAGTGGGGAGACAGATTATGAGAGGAGTGAAGTTTTAGGGCCTTTAAGAATTTTGTTCAGAATAATGGTTTAATAGATATGGGGTGGGAGGGTAATCCATGGACCTGGTGGTGCAAGTGGGAGGGAGGAAGAGATATAAGAGAGAGACTAGATAGGGCCTTGTGCACACAGACATGGTCACAGATTTACCCCAGTGCAAAAGCTCTATATATTGAGAATTCAGCGCCTAATCATAGCATAATGCTTGATACCCAACCTGCAATATAAAAAACAAAGAAAAGATTCATTTTTTATGGCAGGTGGTTAGAATATGATGAGATAGAGCAGGTGGTTAGGAAAGCCTAGGAAAAGAGACAAATGGGATCGAGAGGCTTTAGGATGACCAAAAAAATCAGAGAATGTAGAATAGCTCTGTTAAATTGGAACAAGAAGCTGAATACAAATGCAAAAGGGGAAATCAACAAGATTAAGGAGGAGCTTCAAAAAGCTAACTAGGGCAATGAGATCAACAGACAGTTTGTGATGGAGAAACAAAAGGAATTGGAAAAGGCTTACAAGAAAGAGGAGATGTTATGGGGGCAAAAAGCAAGAAATAAATGGTTGAAGGAAGGAGATAGTAACTGTGAGGACCTGGAAATTTATTTTATTTAACCTACTTATTTAATATTTTTGTTTAAATTTTCACATCGACTTTCACAAAAAATAATGTTACTTATAGTCATTATTGTTTACCGAGGTGTTTATATGATTTATTTTATTTTACTTCTCAAAGTGTTTTGTTTTAACTATTTTGTTTTACACGTCTAAAAACCCTAATTTGACATTTAAACCCTAGTTTGCTTCGAAAACCCTAATTTTCGATAAAACCCTAATTCGAATGTGGAAAACCTTAGTTTGATTTCTTAAAACCCTAGTTTTGAAAATGAATTTAAGTTTTATGTCCAACTACGAGTTTGTTATCTCTTTGATTTTATGTGTGATAAGGCATGATTAAGAGGAGGGATTACAATTCTTAGGTGATTAGTAGCCTAAGTAGGTGTACTTAAGCTTTGATAGACTAGGTTAATTTATGTACTTATGGAGTAATTTGATAGGAAAGAAAAATCACTTGGGCAAGGGAGCAATTTACCTAAGTTGGTAGGTTAATTAGCATGCTAATTTTGACCACAACTTTGACCAACCTAAGTCTAAACCATAAATATCTAAGTCTTATCCCTGGCCATTTTCAACACAAGGGAGCCGGCCAAGCAAGGGAAAAAGAAGAGGGGAAAAACCGTGGGAAAAGAAGGAAAAGAAGAGAGAAAAAAAGAGAGGAAAAAGAAAGGAAACTAGAGGAAAGCTTGGGATTTTGTCAATTTCAGCCATCAAACCTTCATTTGGGAGTTGGAAGCACTTGATTGTGAAGTTCAATCTTGGATTCAAGAGGTGATTTACACTTTGCAAGTTGAACTTTTATTGAGGTTGCTGAAATTTATCTAAGTTGATGAAGTTGTTGGATTTTGTTGTTGTTTTGACTTGATTGAGGATCATGTTTAGCTTCTCAGATGAATATATGGGTTAGATTGTTCAATTTTCTTGTGTAAAGCTGCAGCCAAGAATAAATCATTAGGGTTGAATTTTTGTCCATTTTTCTGTCCGAATTTGCTTGCTATTTTCGAAAATGATGGGGACAGAATTAGCTTTATCACAAAGCATGAAAGTTGTAAAGAGTTGAGTGAGGATTCTACCTGTAAATTTTCAGGTGAATCGGAGCACTGTAGCATGTGAAATGACTAAAATGCCCCTGATGCCCTGTTTCTGTCCGAACCGTTATTTTGCTGCTGTAATGGGCCATTTTGACCAGGAAGATGACTGTTTTTGTTTTTGAGGTATTCTTAAGTATGGTAGCTTTATGTGTTAGCTTTCTAATGGCTTTGGAATCGCTTGATTTGAGCTGTAAGTGTCGAAGTTATGGCCATTTGAAGTGTCCTGCTTAAATCTCTCATGATAGGGTAGAAAGCCATTGTTTTGATTATTTTCGACCTAGTTCGGGATGGAATTGGATTTCAACTTCTTCATGGAAATTGTAGAGGGTAATGTGGAACGTGTAAGGGTTG
Organism: Gardenia jasminoides; assembly: GCA_013103745.1. Classification (NCBI taxonomy): domain Eukaryota; kingdom Viridiplantae; phylum Streptophyta; class Magnoliopsida; order Gentianales; family Rubiaceae; genus Gardenia; species Gardenia jasminoides. The sequence continues at coordinate 25,143,281 of CM023095.1, forward strand.
CATTTGCTTGATTGTTATTGTGACAGCCCCACTTTCCCCAAAGGCAAACCAGAGGGGTCAGCGAACTGCCTGCCCAACTCTCGCCAGGACTCAAAAGATATAACCATAAAACCATAGTAAAAGAAACCGACAAATTCTTATAAATTACAACCTCTAAAACACATCAAGGTTACGTTGAAACAACTCTAAAATACTACAAACCATCTAAGGCATCCATTATCTTCCAACTTATACAAAAGGAAAAGAAAATCCACAAAACTAGAATCCTCGATTGCGGCACCCTTCCGACCGTTAAAGGAAAACAAAGCTTATGGGGCAAAGCTCAGTGAAGCCAAGAATTCATGAACAAGCAGGTCAAAGCAATAACACACTTCAACAGAACAATAACAGGAAAAACAGGAAAAACATACAGGACGATATAAAAATAATCACTAGAAAAGGATACAACTTGCCGCTCCATCATTCGTCTTCACCGACTTCCACGGAACGCTTGACACTGCCAACCACTACCTCACATCGTAGTAATCACTTTACTCTCACCCGCCTACTTACACCCCCCCCTGCACGGCCCGCCACAAAATAGCAATATCGTTAAACCAGTCGGATGAGCGGCACCTCCCGCCTCCTTAGAGCGTGATACATACTACCGCTTGTAAATGAGTTGACGAGGCTACGCCCAATCGACTTAATCAACAACTGACCCAAACGGGAGAGAGGTACCTCCCACTCTTGAGTGTGGTACATACAACCGTTTGGTTCGAACATGTCAAGAACAAGCACACGTACAAGCATTTTACGATTTCAATTCAAGTAAGTCCAAACAAGGGTGAGGGCGGCAAAGTACATGCTCACCAAGTCAAGCAACACCTGGAACATGCAAATCAAACCATCAACCCTTTTGGTTTCAAATTAAAGCAATCTTGTCGTAAGATTGGAAGAAAACCATTTCAAATATGAACTGACGCGACATGCATATGCCCAATGAACTAAGCTCTCATAAACACTTATAATCACTTAAAATAGCAAAAGAAGCACATACATGGGCGTTGGACGGAAAACGGACGAGGACAAAATGAAAACGGAAAACACACTGAAAGGTGGAAAAACAGTTTTGACACCTTGTACGCCATTGCCCATATCTCGGGCTACACGTGTTGGATTTGAGCATACGAGGTGCCGTTTTGAAGCTAAGAGAACAAGCTACAACTTTCATGAAGGCAACTTCAACCCAGATTTATTCCTTCTAGGTCAAAAATGTAGAAACAGTTTTAGAACTTTTGCCGTCGGAATGTCCGACAGGCTCACTTCAAACGGACATAACTCAGCGCTCACAAATCGAAATCAAGAAATTCCAGATGCGTTGGAAAGCTAGAAAAAAGGGCTATAACTTTCGTGTTTTGGTCAAAAGCTAAATCACAAAGGATCAACACCAAAAATGACGCCAAATTTGCTGCCTGTAAAATTCTGCTTTCTCGTTCAATGCCCAATCAAGCCAAATTGCACCCAAGCAAATTCCATTGACTCGATTGCGATAACAAACATGCAATGCAACCCCTTACATGTCACACACAGCCCTAAACATGCACACACACACACCACACACACCAAACCAAGAAACTAAACCAAACGAAAGTCCTTAGCTCACTAGTGGGAATTCAAGAGCCCACACAACCAAGTGGGAATCCAAGAGCCCACACAATCATTTAAATCAACAAACCAACATTAATTCCTACCATTAGCACTTAAAACAAAACCCTAACCCTAACTCAAAATCATGGCTAGGCACAAATACATCAAAATCAACCATTCTAATCCATAGAATCATTCCATAAGCTGAAAAATAAGCATGAACCAAGCCATGGAAATCACAAAACCCCACAATTCATAAACTTCATCCAAATTCAAGCTTGTAGGAAACTAGAAGAAACCTTTCTAGATGATGTTCTTGGTGAAACCCCAAGTTTCCAAGTCCAAGCTCCACCTACTAGCTCCAAAACAAAATCAAACGGTTGAAAGTTGCAAAATCTCCAAGCTTTTCTTCCTTTTTTTCTTCTCTTTTTTTTTTCCTTCCTTTCTTCTCTTTTCTCACGGTTCCCTCTTGTTTTTTTTTCTTTGCTTGGCCGGCAGCTTCAAGCTAATAAATAACCCAAAAGATAATCCCAACTAGATATTTTTCCTTAGTCAAAACTTGGTCAAAAATATCATGCCAAAAAAACCTATCAACTTAGGTTTATTTCCACTCTTACCCACATAATTTCTTTTCCTATCAAATTAGTCCATAGGTACTAATCTATCTCACCTTAATCTCACCTACATAGGCCACTATTCACCTAGAAGTCTTAATCACTCGCCTAATCACTCGCCTAATCATGCATTAACACACCTACAAGCAAGGAGTAACAAACTCGTAATTGAACATAAAACTTATATTCATTTTCAAAACTAGGGTTTTGTAAGTTTTACAAAATCAACCTAGGGTTTTATCAAAATCTAGGGTTTTCGAAACAAATTAGAGTTTTAGGTTTCAAATTAGGGTTTTAAAACGTGTAAAACAGGATTATTAAAACAAAATACTTTTAAAAGTAAAACAAGCATATAAACACCTTGGCAAATAATAATGCCTATAATAAACTTTAGACAAAATATGATAGTCGGTACGGGTCCTCACAACCTTCCCCCCTTAAAAGAATTTCGTCCTCGAAATTCATACCTGAATTAACGAATAGCTCAGGATACTTTTTCCTTATATCTTCTTCCACTTCCCACGTAGCTTCCTCGACCTCATGGTTCTTCCACAAGACTTTCACTAAAGGGATTTGCTTATTCCTCAACTCCTTGGTTCTGCGGTCCAAAAGCTTTACAGGTTTCTCTTCGTAGGTTAGAGCTTCATCAAGTTCTATATCCTCTGGCTGGAGTATATGAGATGGATCAAGATGATATTTCTTAAGAAACGACACATGGAACACGTTATGAATACGGGATAGACTGGGCGGTAAATCCAACCTATAAGCTACCTTTCCGACCCGTTCAAGAATGGTGTATGGTCCCACATATCTTGGCTGTAACTTCTTTCCTTTTCCCGCCATCGCTCGCTTTAAAGGGTAATTTAAGAAAACTTGATCTCCACCCTCAACTCCAAATCTTTCCTCCCATTGTTCATGTAACTCTTTTGTCGACTTTGGCTTAAAATTCTCTCAATTAACTTGACCTTTCTCGAAGCTTCTTCCATCCAAGGGATTGTAGTTGATCTAGGCTTTCTTCTCTCCACCTCATCCCAATAAATTGGCGATCGACATTTACTAATCAGAAAGAGCTTTCATACCGGAGCCATTTGTATGGATGAATGAAAACTATTGTTATAGGCAAATTCTACCAAGGTCAAATATTGACTCCAACCAACCCCAAAGTCTAGAACACAAGTCCTCTACATGTCCTCAAGAGTTTGAATCGCCCTTTCAATTGACCGTCCGCTTGAGGATGGTAAGTAGTACTAAGATTTAGCTTAGTTCCTAATATTTCTGCATCTTTGCCAAAATTCGACACAAACCGCTGATCTCGATCCCACACTATGCTCACAGGAATACCGTGCAACGTTATGACTTCATCCATATACAATTTAGCCAATTTCTCCATCGAGTATTTCATGCTTATGGGTAGAAATGTGCAGACTTAGTCGACGGTCTACACAACCCAAATCAAGCCATGACCTCTTTATGCCTTTTGGCAGTCCCCATACAAAATCCATGGTAATATCCTCCCATTTCCACACGGGTACCTCCAATGGTTGCAATAATCCAGATGGTTTCTGATGTTCTGCTTTAGCCCCTCTGGCATACCAGGCATGTTTGAACAAATTGGGCTATTTCCTTCTTTATGCCTTCCCACTAGTATAGACTTTTCAAATCCTGGTACATTTTATTTCCTCCAGGGTGTACCGTATACTTTGATCGATGAGCTTCCTCTAATATCTCCTTCTTGAGTTCCTCATCCTTTGGTACCACTATTCGATTTGAGCACCTGAGAACTCCTCCCCGCCCGATATTAAAACTGGAAGCTCTTTTTTCCTGACCTTTTCCAACCACCTTGTACTGGGAGCCTCTTTTGCACCTCTTTAATCTTGTCCAGCAGGCAGATCTTAATACAATGTTTCCAAGACAACTTTGTTAGATTGTAGATGGGGATTCCAAACACTAATCTCCTCTAACATGTGCTATTCCTTCACCATCAAGCCAGCTACTTGTACCTTCGCTCAATGCATCTGCTACTACATTAGCTTTCCCAGGGTGGTACTTAATCGTGCAATCATAGTCCTCCAAAAACTCCACCCATCTACGTTGTCTCAAATTCAATTCTTTCTGGGAAAATAGATATTTAAGGCTCTTATGGTCAGTGAAAACCTCAAATGTTACCCCATATAAGTAATGTCTCCACTTACATAATGCAAACACTACGGCAGCCTAACCCATATCATGGGTGGATAATTTTGCTCATGAGGTTTCAACTTTTGTCAGGCTATAACCCGCTTATTTTGCATCAACACACAACCTAACCCTTCCTTTGATGCATCTGTAAATACCACATACCCATCTCTTCCATTAAGTGAGCCAACACCGTGCCTCACCAACCTGCCTCTTCAATTCCTAAAACTTTCACACTTAGGCCCCATATGAACTTGCTATGCTTCTTGGTCAATCTCGGTCATAGGTCCCGCTATCTTGAGAAATCTTTAATAAACCGACGTAATAACCAGCTAAACCTAGAAAACTCAATCTCCTGGATTCTCGGTTGCTTCCATTTTGACACCGCTTCCACCTTAGTTGGCTCACTCGTGATTCCATCTTTAGAGATTATATGGCCTAAATGCCACCTCCTCCAACCAAAATTCACACTTACCGAATTTGGCATACAGTTGATGTTCTCTTAGGGTTTGTAGCACTATCCTCAAATGTCGCTCATGATCCTCGAAGTTTTAGAAAATACAGAATGTCATCAATAAACACCACTACAAACTGATCCGTGTAAGGCTTGAAAACTCGATGCATCAAATCCATGAACGAGCCGCTTGTCAACCCAAATGGTATCATCCACAACTCAAAATGCCCATACCTCAATTAAAGGCTGTTTTGGTATGTCCTCTCTCAATCCTCAACTGATAGTAACCCCGAGATCCAACTTAGAGTACACCTCCGCACTCGTGAACTGATCAAAAGCTCATCGATGTGTGGTGGGGTATTTGTTCTTAATGGTAACATTATTCAACCCCGATAGTCTATACACAATCTTAGGCTTTCCATCCTTCTTTTAACAAACAACACCGTGCACCCCAAGGTGAATCGCTTCTTTAATGAAACCCCTGCTCCAGCAAATCCTTTAATTGAAGTTTCAATTCTCTCAATTCAGCTGGAGCCATCCTATATGGTGACTTAGAAATAGGTTTTGTCTCTGGAGTCACCTCAATCTTAAAAGCTATCTCCTTTCGTGTGGTAAAGATTTCAACCCTTCGTGGAATACATCGAAATTCTCTCACCACCGGTACATCTTCCAATTTTACCTTATCCCCTGTATGTATTGATCAGAAAGGCTAAGAACCCTTTCGCCCCCTTATTCAACAATTTCCTAGCTCGGATTCCTGAAATAAGAGTTGATGACGCTAATCTACCCCTTACATCTAATTTTAAAGTTGGCTCTCCCGGTACATGCAATTCTACCATCTTGCCTTTACAATCAAGTTGGGCATGATAACGGGCTAACCAATCCATTCCCAAGATAACATCATAGCCCTTGATCTCCGTGACTCATCAAGTCCACTAGCAATTTTCGCTCACCAATCCAAATATCACAACCCTATAAACCGAAGCTAGATAATAGTTTCGGTTTCCGTTAGGGCGCATTAACCTCTAGATCATATGGAAGTTTTTCAGATTTAACATCTACGCCTTCCATGAAAGTAGGATTCACAAAGGAATGGGTTGCTCCGGATCACTAAAACTTTGCTAGACGGTGAAATATGGGAATCGCATCTTCAACAACTCTAGGGATCGGAACCCGACACTTGGTCCATAGCATACACTCTAGCGGGTGCCTTCGGGCAATTATCCCCTACGCTGGACTGTTTGGAAGTTGACTTAGCAGATGATTGTGAGCTACCACCTGCACGACGAGCTGTTGGACAGTTGGCAATTTGATACTCGATACTCCCACAGCTTAAGTATTTTCCCGCTTTCCTCCAACAATCATCTGTGGTGTGGTTTGGTTTTCCACAATATCCACACCCTACCTGAGGAGTAGACACGGAACCTCCTTGTTGTGGTTCGAAGTCTCCACCACGCCCACTAGTAGCTCCTCTTACCATAGACCCCCTAGACGCTCCCGCTAAACGTACTCCTCCTATACCTCTCCCAGCTTTAGGGGCCGACACGTTTCTATCCACCGCCCTACACCACTCCCACTGCATTTCTTTTCTTAGCATGAAAAGCTCTCACTTGAAGCCTAGCACTTTCCACCTTTAGGCCTTTTCTAAGGCCTCAGAAGGTATTAATTTGGGCCGCTGAGCCTCTTGAATTTCAACATTAAGCCCTTGCACCAATCGCCTAATCCTTCACATCCGTGGCCACTAACTCCGTGCAAACTTGAGAGTTTCAGAACTGAGTTTCAATCGCCACACTCATTGTTCCCCCCTCAACCTAATGAAATCATCCTCTTTTCTCCCGGATCATAAGAGGCAAAAACTTCACATCAAATTCCCTTTTAAAATTCGCCCAAGTCCATGGGGTCTGTTCTCTCTCCCATTTAGCCCTAATGACATTCCACCACGATCTAGCTAAACCCTCAAATTGAAAAGTGGCCAATATCACTGCTCTCCTCAAGATAATTGATCGGCAAATATGTCGGTCATTCTCTCGAACCAACCCTCCTCTACATCAGAGTCTGCCCCACCTAAAAATTTAGGCGGCGCGGACTTAAGAAAACGCTCCAGGGCTCTATCTTCGCCCTGTTCAGGGCCTACAGGCTGGTTTTGCTGTCCAGGACCTTGGTTATTAGCCAGACGCTCGAGAATATTAGTCATCTTATTAATAGTCAGAAGCCATCCTGATCTACATCTCCACCGCCTGATCCCCCTTCCGGTCCCTACCTCCAAGACCGTGCCTCTCGAGGGTTGAGGTAGCTACAAGGCCCCGCCCTCAACCTCGGCCTCGACCTCGACCTTGGGTTTCCATAGTCCTCCCAATGTCTAAATGCATCATGAAAAGAATGACATAAAAGAAAATTGCTTCAATAACATTCAATCATAACAACAGTTCAAATAACAGGAACGAACATATATTAACACAATAAGGAACATATATTCACATAGTCAAAGGTTACAAGTGGGTAAAAGTCATGGGCATGTTCAAAATACAGCACACTTGTGCCAACAAAATACAGTTAGTCATACAAGTAAAAGTACAGGCTCATGAGCCTCACCCCAACTAAACCCTACACAAAACCTAAAGTCAAAAGACTACACTCCTAATCTAGCTCTTAACCGAGCCACTAGTCTGAGCCTCCTCACTGGTTTCCTCCTCCAGCCTCCTCTTCGAGGGTCCTGCTCTTCCTCACTCCTCTTCGAGGGTCCTCGACTGCTCCTCCTCAACTGCTCCCTCCGAAGGGTTCCCATGTGCCGAACTCTCATCCCCAACTGGCACCTCCTCCAACTCAGCCACTTCCTCCACCTCTCCCAATAAGATAGTAGCATTATTAAAAATCCTAGCAGTCCGCTGCCGACCCTCGTTGATCACCCTAGTCAACCGAGTTCGGAGCCACTGGACCTCGTCTTGAGCGGCGTCAGCTCGAGCCCGTTCCGCAAACACTTCATCCTTCAGCTCTATAATTCTAATCCCTTGGCCATCTTCTAATATCCGCAAACCCTCATTTTCATCAGCTAGCGCTCTGTTTTGATTCAACAGCTGCTGGTGCTCATCAATAGACAACACTAACTCATTAGGTAAAAACGCGTCTCCCTGGGGACAGCGGGGTGATCTCCTTGGTGTGTATCGAATAAGAGGCCCTCCTCCAAGCACTTAGCGAATAGCCCCGGTGCTAACAAAGCATGACCATTAGCCTCACCATTACCAATAGCCCCATTTGGCTCCGGTCCACCATTACCTCCCTCCATACCTACAAAACAACCATAAACCCACAGTTAGAATCTTAAACACTCATTACTCAAAAGTAACCTTCCTAAAGGGTTCCAAATAGATCTCAAACCTAGGCTCGATAAAACCTGACAGCCCCACTTTCCCCAAAGGCAAAAGCGGAGGGTCGGGACCGCCTGCCCAGCTCTCGCCAGGACTCAAAAGATATAACCATAAAACCATAGTAAAAGAAACCGACAAATTCTTATAAATTACAACCTCTAAAATACATCAAGGTTACGTTGGAACAACTCTAAAATACTACAAACCATCTAAGGCATCCATTATCTTCCAACTTATACAAAAGGAAAAGAAAATCCACAAAAACTAGAATCCTCGATTTCCGTGCACCCCTTCCGGACCTGTTAAAGGAAAACAAAGCTTATGGGGTGAGCAAAGCTCAGTGAAGCCAAGAATTCATGAACAAGCAGGTCAAAGCAATAACACACTTCAACAGAACAATAACAGGAAAAACAGGAAAAACATACAGGACGATATAAAAATAATCACTAGAAAAGGATACAACTTGCCGCTCCATCATTCGATCTTCAACCGGACTTCCACTGAAACGCGTTGACACTCACGTCAACCACTACCTCACAACAGTAGCAATCACTTTACTCTCACCCGTCTACTTACACCCCCTGTACCGGGCCCGCTCATCAAAATAGCAATATCGTTAAACCAAGTCGGGATGAGCGGCACCTCCCGCTCCTTAGAGCGTGGTACATACTACCGCTTGGTAAATGAGTCGACGAGGCTACGCTCCAATCGACTTAATCAACAACTGACCCAAACGGGAGGAGAGGTACCTCTCACTCTCTTGAGTGTGGTACATACAACCGTTTGGTTCGAACATGTCAAGAACAAGCACACGTACAAGCATTTTACGATTTCAATTCAAGTAAGTCCAAACAAGGGTGAGCGCGGTAAAGTACACGCTCACCAAGTCAAGCAAGCATGCTTTCAAATGAAATTCATCAAATCAGAAATCCAAGCATGGAAACAATAAGCACTTGAACACGTTCGTCAACGTCCATGGACTCACCTGGAACATGCAAATCAAACCATCAACCCTTTTGGTTTCTAATTAAAGCAATCTTGTCGTAAGATTGGAAGAAAACCATTTCGAATATGAACCGACGCGACATGCATATGCCTAATGAACTAAGCTCTCATAAATGCTTATAATCACTTAAAATAGCAAAAGAAGCACATACATGGGCGTTGGACGGAAAACGGACGAGGACAAAATGAAAACGGAAAACACGCACTGAAAGGTGGAAAAACAGTTTTGACACCTTGTACTCCATTGCCCATATCTCAGGCTACAAGTGTCGCATTTGAGCGTACGAGGTGCCGTTTTGAAGCTAAGAGAACAAGCTAAAACTTTCATGAAGGCAACTTCAACCCAGATTTATTCCTTCTAGGTCAAAAACGTAGAAACAGTTTCAGAACTTTTGCCGTCGGAATGTCCAACAAGCTCACTTTAAACGGACATAACTCAGCGCTCACAAATCGAAATCAAGAAATTACAGATGCGTTGGAAAGCTAGAAAAAAGGGCTATAACTTTCGTGTTTTGGTCAAAAGCTAAATCACAAAGGATCAACACCAAAAACGACACCAAATTTGCTGCCTGTAAAATTCTGCTTTCTCGTTCAACGCCCAATCAAGCCAAATTGCACCCAAGCAAATTCCATTGACTCGATTGCGATAACAAACATGCAATGCAACCCCTTACATGTCACACACAGCCCTAAACATGCACACACACACACCACACACACCAAACCAAGAAACTAAACCAAACGAAAGTCCTTAGCTCACTAGTGGGAATTCAAGAGCCCACACAACCAAGTGGGAATCCAAGAGCCCACACAATCATTTAAATCAACAAACCAACATTAATTCCTACCATTAGCACTTAAAACAAAACCCTAACCCTAACTCAAAATCATGGCTAGGCACAAATACATCAAAATCAACCATTCTAATCCATAGAATCATTCCATAAGCTGAAAAATAAGCATGAACCAAGCCATGGAAATCACAAAACCCCACAATTCATAAACTTCATCCAAATTCAAGCTTGTAGGAAACTAGAAGAAACCTTTCTAGATGATGTTCTTGGTGAAACCCCAAGTTTCCAAGTCCAAGCTCCACCTACTAGCTCCAAAACAAAATCAAACGGTTGAAAGTTGCAAAATCTCCAAGCTTTTCTTCCTTTTTTCCTCTTTTTTTTTTTTTTTCTTCTCTTTTCTCACGGTTTCCTCTTGTTTTTTTTCTTTGCTTGGCCGGCAGCTTCAAGCTAATAAATAACCCAAAAGATAATCCCAACTAGATATTTGTCCTTAGTCAAAACTTGGTCAAAAATATCATGCCAAAAAAACCTATCAACTTAGGTTTATTTCCACTCTTACCCACATAATTTCTTTTCCTATCAAATTAGTCCATAGGTACTAATCTATCTCACCTTAATCTCACCTACATAGGCCACTATTCACCTAGAAGTCTTAATCACTCGCCTAATCACTCGCCTAATCATGCATTAACACACCTACAAGCAAGGAGTAACAAACTCGTAATTGAACATAAAACTTATATTCATTTTCAAAACTAGGGTTTTGTAAGTTTTACAAAATCAACCTAGGGTTTTATCAAAATCTAGGGTTTTCGAAACAAATTAGAGTTTTAGGTTTCAAATTAGGGTTTTAAAACGTGTAAAACAGGATTATTAAAACAAAACACTTTTAAAAGTAAAACAAGCATATAAACACCTTGGCAAATAATAATGCCTATAATAAAATTTAGACAAAATATGATAGTCGGTACGGGTCCTCACAGTTATTGCATTTGAGTCGATGAGTTTGCATGTGTGTGTTTTGGTTGAATGCATTGAGTTTTGGCGCAAAACTGAAAACAGGAATGACAAACTAGCAACTTCAGCTTCGTTTTTTGTGTTGATCCTTTGTGATTTGGTTTTTGGCCAAAACACGGAACTTACAGCCCTTCATTCTAGCTTTCCAACGCATTTGGAATTTCTTGATTCGGATTTGTGAGCGCCAAGTTATGATCGTTTGAATGTAGCCTATCGGCAATTCTGACGGGGAAAATTTCTGAAACTGTTTCAACATTTTTCACCTAGAAAGAGAAAATATGGGCAGAAGTTGTCTTCACAAAAGTTGTAGCTTGTTCTCTTAGCTTCGAAACGGCACCTCGTACATTCTAATCCGATACTTGTAGCCTGAGTTATGAGTATTAGCGTACAGGGTGTCAAAACTGTCTTCTTCACCCTTGGTGTGTGTTTTCGTTTTCATTTCGTTTTCATCTGTGTTCGGTCTAACGCTCATGCTTATGCACCTTCTTACTTTGTTGAGCATTTATGAGCATTTTTCGAGAGTTTAATTCATTGAGTATTTGCTTGTCACGTCATTTCACATTTGAAAATGACTTTTGCCAAACCTTTTAGTTTGAAATTGAAAAAGTAATTTGCTTGCACTTTCACGTCTCAGGTGCTTCTGTGGACGGTAAAGATCGTGTTTAGCTGCCTACATTGTCTTGCTTGCACTCAACTGTTGGTGAGTGTTCAAGTGCTTGTTGTTTTCATGCTTGGATGTCGGATTTGATGAAATTCATTTGAAAGCATGCTTGTTTGACTTGGTGAGCGTGTACTTTATCGCACTCACCCTTGCTTGAATTTGCTTGAGTTGAAGTCGTTAAGTGCTTGTACTTGTGCTTGTTCTTGGCTTGATAAGACCAAACGGTTGCATGTACCACACTCGAGTAAGTGGGAGGTGCCTCTCCTCCCGTTTTGGTCGGGTTCTAGTTAAGTCGATTGGAGCGTAGTCTCGTCGACTCATTTAACAAGCGGTAGTATGTACCACGCTTCCATGGGGGAGGTGCCGCTCATCCCGACTTGGTTTGATGTTAATTACCAAGCGGTAGTATGTACCACGCTCTATGGAGCGGGAGGTGCCGTTCATCCCGACTTTGTTTGATGTTAATACTATTTTGACTAGCGGGCCCGGTACAGGGGGTGTAAGTAGACGGGTGAGAGTAAAGTGATTTCTAGGGTTGGTGAGATAGTGGTTGACGGAGTGTCAACATGCCTATTGAAACTACGGCTTGGGACCAGACCGAAGCTGGACGTGGAAAATCGCAGAAAGATGGAATGACACTGTATCCTTTTATAGTGATTACTTTATAATATCTTGTATGATTCCCAAGTTTTCTACTGCTATTATTTGTTCAAAATTGTTATCGCTTTAACCGCTTGTGCATGCATTCTTGACCTCAGGGCTTTGCTCACCCCATAAGCTTTGTTTTCCTTAAGGTGGAGGTGGAACACGAGAATCGAGAAACCTAGTACCTGTGCGAGATTACCTCTTAGTATTCTTGTAGGATTTCCTCTTTTGTATAAGATTGAACTATTTGGATGATTTCGATAGTTGTGGTATTTTGGAGTTATTATCAATGTCTCCTTGATGAGATGTTGGGGTCTGTATTTTGCGTGAGTTTGTCAGCGATTTTAAGTACCTTTTATCAATGGTTTCATAAATGAATGTTTGAGTCCTGGCGAGAGCTAGGCAGGCGGTCCGCTTACCCCTCTGGTTCGCCTTAGGGGAAGTGGGGCTGTGACAGTAACACAGCCTTTTTTCATGCCACGATAGCTAAAAGAAGGAGATGGAATAGAATGTCAAGAATAGAGAAAGCAAATGGGGAGTGGTGTCAGTCTCAACAGGAGTTAGGAGAGGAAATTGCAAGTTATTTTCAGCAACTATTCACTAGCTCACAACCAAAATTTAGTTAATGAGATCATGGTGGGAATTCCGTGGATACAAGTATCAGAGACAGAAATTAAAAATGCTCTCTTTTCCATGCATCCTTCCAAAGCCCCTAGACCGCATGGTATGTCTCCAATTTTTTACCAAAAATTCTAGCATGTAGTGAAAAATGATATAATTGGTGATGTGCTGAATTTTTTTAGAATTGGTTTCATGCCTACTGCTCTTAATGAGACTTTGATAACGTTGATCCCCAAAGTTGATATGCCCACCAATCTCACTTACTATAGACCTATCAGCCTATGCAATGTAGTGTACAAAATAATTTCCAAAATTCTTGCCAATAGGCTGAAACCTTTGCTCAAAAAGTGTATAAGTTTGTCTCAACCTGCTTTTGTACCAGGAAGACAAATACTTGACAATGTAATTTTAGCTCATGAGTATATACACTTTTTGAATCATAAGAGATCAGGGAAGGAGGGATTCATGGCCTTGAAACTTGATATGTCCAAGGCTTATGACCGTGTGGAATGGTGTTTTTTAGCCAAGGTTATGAGTAAAATGGGATTTTGTCCTCTCTGGGTTAAATGGGTGTGCAATTGTCTTAATTCAGTTTCTTATTCTTTTAATGTTAATGGGGAGAAAATGGGATATGTTAGGCCTTCTAGAGGTATTAGACAGGGTGACCCTTTGTCACCTTATTCATTTGTGATATGTGCTGAAGGTTTCTTGAGTTTACTGAAACAGGCTCAGGAAAATGGTAGGCTTATTTGAATGAAAATTTCTAGGGAGGGACCAAAAATTACTTACCTCTTTTTTGCAAATGATTCCCTAGTTTTTTGCAAGGCAGCTCCCAATGAGGCAAAGGAAATGAAAAGGATTCTAGAAGTGTATGAAATGGCATTTGGACAAAAAATCAATATGGAGAAATCAACCATTCTATTCAGCAAAAATACTGCCCCAGAGGTTGGAGTGCAATGTGTACAACAAATGGAACATATCCAACAAGTAAGTCAAGGAAAATACTTGGGGCTGCCATTAGTGGTGGGGAGATCAAAGAGTAGTGTATTTGGTTACCTTAGAGACAAAACATTGGGCAAACTAAGGAATTGGAAAGGAAAGTTTTTAAGTCCTGCAGGAAAAGAAGTGTTGCTAAAATCTGTTGTATTGGCCATGCCTTCATATGCTATGTCAGTGTTTAGGATTTCCAAATCACTATGTTCAGACATTGCTAAGGGAATGGCCAAATTTTGGTGGGGAGACTCAGAGGGGAGGAGAAAAACTCACTGGAAGAAGTGGAAAGAAATGACTGAAGTAAAAGGAAGATGAGGTTTGGGGTTTAGGGATATACAACACTTCAATACTGCCTTACTAGCTAAGCAAGTTTGGAGAATTCTGACTAATCCTAACTTGCTAGTTAGTAAGGTAGTGAAGGCTAAGTATTTCTCAAATTCGAGTACTTTGGAGGCTAAGGTGAAGAATTGAGACTCCTGGATTTGGCAAAGCTTAGTTTCTGCTATCCCTATACTAGAAGAAGGAATGAGAAGAACGGTAGGGAATGAAAAAAGTATTGATATCTGGAATCATAGATGGTTGCCTGGAAAAGGAGATGGCAAAATCAAGTCAACTAGACCCCAGGATTACTTATTGAGCAAAGTAAGTGATCTGATTGAGGGTGGCAAGTGGAGAAAGGCTACAGTAAAGGAATTATTTTCACCAGAAGAATGTAATCAGGTCTTGAGTATTTCTTTAAGCATATACGGACAAGGAGATAGGTGCAGATGGATTGGCAATGACTCTGGTTCATATACTATCAAATCAGGTTATTATGCTGTTAAGTTGAAGGAGGAAACTAAGCAAACACAGGGAAGGAGGGAAAGGGAAACAAGTAGAAAAAATCAAGATGCTAGAATCTGGAAAAAACTATGGGGACTGAACTTGAAGCATAAGGTTAAACATTTCATTTGGAAATGCCTAATGGTATATTACCATGCAATGAAATTATCCACAGAAGGCTGAACAAAGGATTTCCTAGATGTGGTCAAGAGGTTGAAACAATTGAACATCTCTTCTTTAAGTACAGCAAGGTTCAAGACATATGGAAGACTTTTCCTATCCAAAGGGATGGGTTAAATCAATTTTGTTGGAATTTTTGGGACTGGTGGTGTAAGCTGCAAGAGGCTAAAGAAAGAATGGAGGGAAGGAAACATATAGAACTAATAGCAAATCTGCCATGGTTTATCTGGAAGTCAAGGAATGATGGTGCTTTTAACCAGTACCAGAACCATGCTTTTTGGATATCTAAGAGAGCTTGTGAAGATTGGCTGGAGTTCTGTTCAGCTTAAGAAGATGGATACAAATAGAATCAAAGGAAGCTACAGGAGGAAACCTGTAACCAGCAGCAACTACCCCCCAAACAAGGCCTAGTGTTGATTCACATTGATGCAGCTTTAAACAAGGTGAAAAATAAGGGTGGATTAGGAATTGTTGCCAGGAATTGTCACGGAAAGCTGAAAACAACTTGGGCTATTCCATAGGATGTTGGTATTGAGCCTGCAATTCTTGAAGCTGAAGGAGTCAAAATAACCATGGTTCAGCTTCAAAATAACCATGGTGAATGCAATCCAGCAGAATTGGGCAGGGATAGCTATTCACTCGGATTGCAAAGGGGTCATAGATAGGATTAACAAGCATGAGTTGGATGATTTTCTTTTGTCTGTAGTGGTAAAGGACATTAAAGCTTTGACTAAATCCTTTTGGTAGTGCTCCTTCTATTTTGTTGAGAGGGAGGACAATGAGATTAGTCATGCATTGGCAAAATTTGCCATCTACCTAGTATAGGAAGTGAAGTAGGAAGATTCGTTTTCCATGTGGCTCAAAACAAAGTCACAAATGTCTAGCAGGGTACTTACCCAACAATTGTAAAGTTACTTTGTATCGTGAATTTATGAATATAAATGAAATATGCCGTTTGACCAAAAAAAAAAAAGTAACAACCAAAAGAAGAAGAAATCATTGACCATGTTAAGGGCGAAAGTCCACGGACTAATCACAAGTGATTGATAATGGTTTTTCATCATCACATTCAACGATGTACTCTTTTTCTTGCATCAATTAGTTGGAGCAGGGATTTCCTTTGTACTGATTGCTGGTTGACAATCAAATAATCAGAAGGATCAAGATCAGTTAGTCGCTTCAGCTACCCAACGAAAAGAGAAACTACCTACAGGAAATGTGTAGTTACAGTCTTACGGAAATTTCTTTTTGGGGATTTGCAATAGCTATTTTACTATAAATCTTTTTCCTTAAATCTTTTCCCTTCTTGCTTCAATTCTTTTCATGAGATGAATACAGAATTGAAGGTTGTTTTGATTGTTAGTATTTGCTGAAAATTTTCTGGAAAAAAGAAATTCAAGGAAAGGTTGCTTTCCAATGACAAAATGATATTGTCATTGATTTCCTTTTGTGTTTGAGACTTCTAAATTAACATGAAAATTTCCTATAATTCTAATCTAATTAGAATTAAGGTATTTTCTGAAATTTAGATATCCAAATTGGACAACAAGTTGTTCAATGAAGTTTTGGAAACTTGCTGAACTTTTGTAAGACTAAAATTAAGAAAGTTAAGCAACTTTGGAAACTTTCCAGTTTTGATAGGATTAAATTTGGAAGGTGCTCAAATACTTATAGGAACTTTCTAATTTAATAAGATTAAATTAAGAAAGTGATCTAGAGTTAGTATTTGAAATTCTAAAATAGTTTAAAGGAAAATTTCTAAAATCAAGGGAATTAGGAAATTCTAATTAGACCAGAAAATCCCAATTTTACTTGGATTTGTAATCAGATTATAAAACTTTTTGTTCATAGTTTTAAAATCTTGGAAATTACTTCTAATGAGACTAGAAAGGTGTTTTTCATAAGTTTCAAAACACATTAAAAATATTTTTTTCTTAAACTGAACTTCAAGAATCAAAACTTTAGATGGTTTAAAGTTTGAGCATATGGTAATTCATGATTATAATTAAATAGATGTTTTATTATGTTTTCATTTAATATTGTATTATGTAAATGCATAATGGATGCTTATGGACTAAGACTGATTGTGAATGGTTAAATATATGTATGATTAGTTTTGATACTTTGGAAATAGGGTTTGCATGTCGTGCCTTCTCTATACACTCTCAATATAAATTCTCTTCTCACCTCAATCCTCTTGACTAGTTTTCATTTTCACATTTTCACACCACCTCACATGAACATTAACTTGCATGATCATTATGTAAAGATGCTATATGATGCATCAGCATGCCAAGTAGATTCCAAATGACTTGTATATGAGATTCATTGCCTACTTTTACATGTTTAGTACATGATGAACTATAAGAGCATACATGTTTCCTTGTTTGATCATCTTAAGCATCATTTATACCTAGATAAGTATTGATCCCTATTAATAAGTTTGTTTATCTTTTGTTTTCAACAATTTGCAACTAATGGTGTTAAATGGAACTTATGCAATTCATGATTCTCATGTATATAAGAAATAAATGAAACTTACAAGGATGAGATCATGGAGATTAAAGTATAAGAGTTAAAACTCTATATTGAGGGAGTCTTCCTTTTAACTCTTACTCTTCCTTTTTCACATATTGAGGACAATATGCAATTTAAGTATGATGAAGAGGTTTATATGATTAAAATGTGTCCAATTTAAAAAATTATCAAAATTTTTCAAAATTTTTCCATGAAAGTGCCAAGTTCCATAACCATTAGTAGTCAACTTCTCTTTTCGGAGTATATTTTATGTCTTGAAGATTTGATTTCTCATTTGACTTGGGAATAACTATTATGTAACTAGGATTTTTGCTATGAAGAAACTATATCTTCTAAAATGGAAGGAATTATGTTTTGAAATTTTGCATGCTTGATAAGTTTCTATCTTGATTGAATTTCACAAAATGGGTGATGAATATGGTCGATATTTGCATTACTTTTTCTATGATCATCTCATGTGTATTGTTTAAAAACAATAAAGAGAACAAAAAGAAAGGAAAAGGAAATCTAATGGCTCTTGAAGTTTAGTAAGCGGGAGCTTTCATCTAAAATGACTCTTGAATTAAGAGTATGCAAAACAATTTGAGTTTGTGACGCGTCTTGTAACTAGAGATCTTTATCTGCTAATGTCAATATTTGCATCAAAAGACATTTCATTATTTAAGGAAGCTATTTAGCATGTTTTGAATATATTTCTATTTTAAACAAAATAAAGATAATCATAAAGTAGTATGCTTTGACTTGGTCGTATTGATTAGCATATAATTTACCTATTGGATAGCTAATGGAAAACCAACAACCTAAGACTTGCCAAACTAAATTCTCCAAGTTCAAATTTCAAACCAATATGATTACATAAATTTCAAACCATAATTCAAACTTAGAATTCAACTAGGGTTTAAGGTTACAAAACCAAAAGATAAGCTTATAAACCAAGTTAGGGTTTTCTAATACAACAGCTCTTAAACAAAAGTAATACAAAAGTCCATACTAACTGCACACACTTCCAACCCCATGCTCAAGAAATTTCCCTGTTAAGAAAAACAAAGGAAAAGGGGTGAGCTAAAAGTTCAATGAGGTTCCAAAAACATGCAGCCAAATAAACAATTAGAATTCATTCAATAACCAAATATTACAATAAGAAACACCAAATAAATCAAACACATTCAAATAAATGATACAGATGGCTTTCAAAAGCCAAATTCCCTGTAACTTGATCACGTCACAACCCGTTGACTCTCCGTCAACGTTTAAAGTTCAGAACCAAAATAGTAGATCCCTACTTCACACCAAGCACCGTCCACTATTTCACACCCTTATCGGCCTCGAACACCTCAACCAAATTAGATTTTAGGTAATACTCGAGTATACCATTTTTCAAATTCACATATCATACCCTATTGCTCGCCAACTTTCTCAACCAAGCCCGTGCTGCCTCGAATCGATTGACTCACCAAATAGGTTTTGAAACTCCAAACAAATCATATTAGTCGATGGGATATCACCCACATGACTCACAATTCAGATCTAGGCCAAAGGCAATTCACACATATTCAAATGTCATAATACAGAATTTCAAGTAGAAGGGATCGAGTGTGATCAAGTACGCACTCGTCTCAATCACATTAATTTAAGATGGCATTCTTTGCCCACAAAACACAAGAGATCGAATAATCACACAATTCAAGTATTCAAGTATCTCAAGTCATCAAGCTAGTCAAATAAATAGGCGTGGAACACTCACCGACTTAAACAAAGTATCTTCAGGTGCTCGCACCCAAATCTCCTTTATTTCCTCCTTCTAAGTCTAATAACAAATGAAATGAAAATCATTTAGTCTTGGCTACCCCAAACAAGAAAGGCCAAATGCATACGCTAGTTGTTTTCTTTGATTGGCAACAATCACAAATTGGATGCACAAAATCATTAGATGTCTAATCCAAATCAAAAGTATAAAACAAATGAGGAATCTTATAAACATAGTAGAATCATGAGCTAAGCAGTCGTGCCTCGACAAGGGTGCATACGAGTCAAGGAAATGAAAGAAGCCATTGTAGAAAGAAAATGATAATCAATAGGTTTGCCACCCTTCAGTGTTTTAATCATAACTGTGGCTATGGTTATCGGGGGCAAATTCTATGGGTTTGAAGCTAAGACATAGATCTACAACTTTCATGGAGGTTGAACCTCAAATCATACTTAATCAAGGTCAAAATGGGTAAAATTAGATATACCAGAAACCTATCAGATCAAGAACAGGCTGACTGAACAGTCTCAGAAGAATGGCTATAACACAGTGTAGAAAAATCAAAATCAAGCTCCGTCAGTGGCGTTTAAAACTAGATTCATAGATCTTTCTAACTGTGTAAAGATTAGGCTCTAGTTCAATACCTATAATCACCAGCATGTTTGGGAAGTTGACTGAATTTCATTTCCGATTTCATATCAAAGTTCATTTCCTACATGACTTCTATAAGCAACCTTTCAAGAATTATTTCCAACTATTAGTATGGTGTTTAACATGCTAAAACATCAAATAAAGCCATCAATAAAACATCACAAACCCTTAGGCATTTCATTAAACACATAGAGGTTAGAAACAAAGTCCTAAGTTCAAGTTTCCAAACACAAGAAATTCTTCCACAACTTTTCCTCCTAAACCACTTCAAACCCTTTAAACTCAACTAACATGCATCCTCTTTGAATTTAAAGATCATTAAATCATAGATGAGTAGTTGAGTGCCTTGAGAGTTGTGAGAGAAAACCACCCAAAAGCTCCAATTTTTCCAACCAAATCTTGATGATCAAGTATCAATCTAACCTATGTTTTCACTTGGAGATGTTTTTCTTCACTAAAATTGCTAGAATCAAATTTAGGGTTTGGTGTTTTTCTCTCGTTGTTTGGCCGGCCAAGAGGAGAGAGAATGGACGGAATTTTTGGTTCAAATTCTTGAAGACAAGAAGTTAAATAGAAAGGCTTAAGTCAAGATATTAGTAGATGGTTGACAAGTAGTGCAATTTGGACCTTGAGTTGGATAAAAAAATCTATGCAATTATCTTCTAATCCATCAATTTAGAATATAACTTACTTAATACCATATAAGTTTTATGCATTTGGCTACATGAAACATGTAAAATGCAATTCTAAATTAATGCCATGCAATGCCTACAAAATAAAGTACTTAAAGGAAAAGAATGCACTTAATGATTTCATGGTTCAATCAACTAAATTTAATTTTTTTCTAGGGTTCTCACACTCTCTCCCCCTTAAAAGAATTTCATCCTCGAAATTCTCACCTTGATTGGTGAATAGCTCTGGATATTTCTTTGAATTTCTTCCTCCATTTCCCAAGTTGTCTCTTCTATTCCATGATTTCTCCACAAGACTTTCACTAAGGGAATTCTCTTATTTCTTAATTCCTTCACCTTTCGATCCAAGAGTTGTATACGTTTCTTTTCATAGATTAGTGACTCATCTATATCAATCTCTTCTGACTTCAAAACATGTGTCAAATCTAGATGATATTTCTTCAACATTGAGACATGAAAAGCATTATGAATCCTAGATAAACTTGGTGGTAGATTGAGTCGGTGTGCCACATTACCCACTTTTTGGAGAATTTCAAAAGGTCATACGCATCTTGACTGAAGTTTCTTTCCTTTTCCCGCTGTGACACTTCACAGTGGTGTGACCTTAAGAAACACTTTGTCGCCAACTTCAAAATCTAAATCTTTTCTTCGATTATCCACGTAGCTCTTTTGCCGATTTTGGGATGTTTGAAGCTTCTGACGTATTGTCTTGACCTTCTCTTGTGCATCTTTCATCCAAGGCACTGTGGTCGGATCTAACATCTTTCCCCCCTACTTCATCCCAATAAATTGGTGATCGGCACTTTTTTTTATATAAAGTTTCGTACGGGGCCATTTGAATAAACGAATGGTAGCTATTGTTGTAAGAAAACTCCACCAATGCCATGTACTGTTCCCAACTACCTCCAAAATACATAACACACATTCTTAGCATGTCTTCCAGGGTTTGAATGGTTCTTTCCGATTGTCCATCAGTTTGAGGATGGTAGGTTGTGCTAAAGTTCAACTTGGTCCCTAATGTGACAGCCCCACCTTCCCCAGAGGCGAACCAGAGGGGTTAGCGGACTGCCTGCCTAGCTCTCGCCAGGACTCAAGAGATAAACCATCAAACCATAGAAAAGAGATACCGACGACTCACGTAACATATGAACTCCAAAGTTACACCAAGATTATGTTGTAAACAACTCCAACATAGTACAAACCATCCAAGATAAACCCTAACCTCAAACATATACAAAAAGGAAAGAAAAACCACAAAAACTAGCCTTCTCGATTTCCGTGCGTCCCTTCCAAACCTGTTAAGGAAAACAAATCTTATGGGGTGAGCAAAGCTCAGTGAGGCCAAGAATTCATGCAAAAACAAGACAGAGCAATAACGTACTTGAATGTAGTAATAACAATAGAAAACAGAAAAAACATACAAAGAGATATAAAAAGTCACTAAAATAAAAGGATACAGTTTGCCGCTCCACCGTTCATCTTCAGGCCAGTCTTCAACAGAAATGTTGACACTCCGTCAACCACAATCTCACTGACCGTAGAATCACTTTACTCTCACCCGTCTACTTACACCCCCTGTACCGGGCCCGCTCGTCAAAACCATTTCATTAAACCAAGTCGGGATGAGCGGCACCTCCCGCTCATAGAGCGTGGTACATACTACCGCTTGGTAAGTGAGTCGACGAGACTACGCTCCGATCGACTTAATCAAAACCAGACCAAAACGGGAGGAGAGGTACCTCCCACTCTCTTGAGTGTGGTACATACAACCGTTTGGCTTTAACATGTCAATATCAAGCACACACAAGCATTTAATGATTCAAGTAAATACAAGTAGGGGTGAGCGCGATAAAGTACACGCTCACCGAGTCAAGTAGGCATGCTTAGCAGATATTCGAGCACTAAACTTACAAGCACTTGAACACTCACCACAGCTGAGCAAGCAAGCAATGCAGGAGTTTAACCTTGTCTTTCCGTCCACAAGATCACACGAGGCGTGAAAGTGATAGTGTGACTTTGATTTTCAATTCATTGTTCAATCTGCATAAAATGATTCAAAGCGAGTGGTGAACTTCGATCGTGAAACTCTTAAAATTGCTCTAAACACTTAATATGATAAAAGAAAGTACACGCACGGCCGTTGGACGCAAAACGGGTGAACACATAACGAAAACGGAAAACACACAGTGAAGGTGCAGAAAAACAGTTTTGGCGCTCTGTACGCCATCGCTCATAACTCGAGCTACGAGTATCGGATTAGGGTGTATGAGGTTCCGTTTCGAAGCTAAGAGAACGAGCTACAACTTTTATGAAGGAAGATTTTGCCCAGATTGTCTCGTTTAAGGTCAAAAACGCAGAAACAGTTCCCAGAAATTTTTCCGTCAGAAATTCCGACAGGCTTACTTCAAACGGACATAACTCCGCGCTCACAAATCGAAATCAGGAAATTTCAAGTCGTTGGAAAGCTAGGATGAAGGCTAAAATTTTCGTGTTTTGGCCAGAAACAAACTCACAGTAGATCAACACGAAAAACGAGGTCCAAACTGCAGGTCCGACAACCCTGTTTTGCTGTTTTGTGCCGATACCGTCCATTTGACCAAAAGCGCCGCAACTCAATGCAACAACAGAGGTAATTGCAGCGCCATGTACACTCGACACACACACACACTCACACACCTGCACGCACACACACCTACACACACCCACACACACATTCACCTAGGCGATCATTAGTACATCACAAATCCACCTAATGTACTTCTTGTTCACCAAAATCGATGCCGATGCATTTCATCGAGCATCAAACGTTCATCATCGAAAAGCACAGCAATAATCAAAAACTAACCCTAACCCTAGCCAATTCAAGACCAAGAAAGCAACACAATTAATCTATAACATCAACTTGCTCTACTTCCTTAAGCATCAACAAACGAAAATCTGACGCGATGCATCTTGTTGAACACTCCAACACACAAATTCAGCATTTAAAACTCAAAATGAAGTTGCAAAAATGAAGTATACCTCTTAGAAAACCTCTTGCAACCAAGAGTTCAAATGTTCTACTTCTCAAGAAATAATTGCAAGCTTGATGAAACAATTCCTCCAAGTTTTCCCTTTTTTCCTCTCTTTCCTCTTTCTTCTCTCTCACGGTTTTATTTCCTTTCTTTTCCTTGGTTTGGCCGACTATAAGCTCTTGAAATGAGCTAGGTGAAGCTTCAAGATTTTATTCCTTTCTTGGTCAAGGTGGTCAACTCTCTCAAGCTACACTATGGCCCCAACTCCACTTATTTCTATCTTTGCCCCAAATGATTTTCTTCCTTGTCAAACTAGTCCATAGGTTCACAAATTAATCTAAGCCACCAAAACTTAAACACACTGCCTTAGACTACTAATCACCTAGAAACATTAATCTCACTTCTAATCATTTACACACATAATCAACAAAATGGCAAACTTGTAATCAAACATAAAATTGGTAGTTATTTTCAAATTTAGGGTTTAGAAACCAAAATTAGAGTTTTAGATGTGGGATATTAAAAAGTTGTCTCCGAAATTTAGGGTTTTCAAATGAACTAGGGTTTATCGGTCAATTTAGGGTTTTTTGCTGAAAATCAAAATAATTCAAGCGACACCCTCTGAAAGCATAATGATCTCGACGCTTGAAATTTATAGGAAAATAAACAACTAAGGTAAACAAATAAATAAAATAAATAAATAAAAAAAAATGCAAATGGTGTGGGTCCTCACAACCTTCCTCTTATAAAAAAGAATTTCGGTCCTGGAAATTCATGCAATCAAGTAACAAACAACTCTGGGTATTTCCGCCTTATATCTTCTTCAACTTCCCATGTAGCTTCCTCGACATATCATGATTCCTCCACAAAAACTTTCACTAAAGGGATTCGCTTTATTCCTCAACTCCTTGATTTTGTGGTCAAAAGCTTTAGGTTTTCTCTTCATAGGTTAAAGCTTCACAAGTTCTATATCCTGGTTGAAGTATATGAGAGTGGATGGGTGATATTGGCCCTCTAAACGATACATGGAACACGCTTGTGAATATCTGGATAGGCTAGGCTGGTAATCCAACTTATACGCTTACCTTTCTGCTCAAGAATGTCGTGTAATTCCCATTATAGACTGGCTGTAATTTCTTTCCTTTTCCAGCCATCAAACTATTTAGGGTAATTCTCGAAATACGCATCTCGACCTCAAACTCCAAATCCTTTCTCCCATTGTCCGCGCAAGCTCTTTTGACGGCTTTAGGCGGTTAAAATTCTTTGCAGTGCTTTGACCTTGTCTCCGAGCTTCTTTATCCAAAAGGGATCGTGCATTAGCTGGATCTAAGGCCTTCTTCTCTTATTTGTCATCCAGAAAGTGGTGATCGGCACTTACCCAAGTAAAGTGCCGATGCGAACCATTTGTATGGAGCCGAATGAAAACTCTATTATAAAAGCAAATTCCACCAAAGGTAGGTATTGGCTCCACAGGTCCCCAAATCCAAAACACACAGTTCTTAACATGTCTCAAGAGTTTGAATTGTTCTTCCCGGTGGCGTCGGTTGAGGGATGATAAGTAGATGCTAAGTTTAACTTGTTCCTAATGTCTCTTACATCTTTTGCCGAATCTACGACACAAACCATGGATCTCGGTCCCGACACTATACTCCAAGTGAATACCATGTAACCTTACCAGATCTCCATCCACCATATACAAGTGGGCCAATTCTTTCACCATGAATATTTCATGCTTATGGGGTAGAAAATGCGGGACTTAGTCAGATCTATCGACAATAACCTATGCTCATCGCATTTGACCTCTTTGTGTTTTGGTAGTCCAGATACAAATCCATGGTGATATCTTCCACTTTTATACGTGTATCTCCAATGGTTGCAAATATCGAGAGGGTTTTGATGTTAAAAACTTTAATCTTTTTATACCAGGGCATGTCCAACAAATCGAACTTCATCCCAGTATTTCATACGCTTCCCACAGTACAAACTTTTTTACCAAATCTTGGTACATCTTTGTTCCCTCAGGGGTGTCTTGTGTATATTTTTAGTGGGCTTATCCAATATTTCCCTTTTGAGTTCCCTCATTCTTGGTACCACTATTGATTTCGATACCCTAGAACTTCCATGCACTCCGATATTAAGTCCCGACTCTTTTTTGAACTTCTACCAACCACGTTTGTGCCGGAGTGTCTTTTGCCACTCTTTAATCCCTATCCGACAATGCTTAGACCTTGGTACTATGTTCCAGTACCTTGTTAGATTGGAGATGGGGATTCAAACACTAATCTCGCCCGACATATGCCATTCCTTCACCATTAAACCAGCTTATTGTACGCTTTGGCTTAAAACGCATCACATACGTTGGCTTTCCGGGATGGTACTGTCGTTACAATCTCGTCCTCGAAACTCCCACCCACCTACAGCTGTCTCAGTTGCGGTGCTGGGAGAACGCAGGCGTTTGGCGGAAGCGACAGCCGCCGCTGGGTGCGACTGGTATATCATGGGTTGGGTATTCTGCCATTGGTTTCGCCTTCCGTGACATATGGGCTCTTTCGTCCGTTCGCATTATGCAGCAATCCCCTTCCCCTTTGAAGCATCCGTGAACACTTCGATATCCATCTTCATTAGGCAATGCCAACACTGGTGCTGGTCAACGTTCTTCAACTCACGAAAACCGTTCACGCCAGCGTTCCATATAGACTTGCTTTCACGCTGGTCAGCTTCGGTCACCGTTCCATGTTTGGAAAATCTTGAATGAGCAGCTGACAACAGCCAAACCAAAACTCAACCTCGTTGGATTTCAGGTTGTTTTCATTTGGACACCGCTTCCACCTTTGTGGGGTCCACGGTGGAAGGTCCATCGATGAAATAATATGGCCCAAAATGCTACCTCGCTACGACCAAAATTCACACTTGCGGAATTTGGCATTTTAGTGATACTCTCTTGAAGTTTACAACACCAGTCTCAAATGTTACTCATGATCCTCGAGTGCTAGAAAATACGAGGATATCATCAATAAACACACCACTACAAGCCCATTCGAGACTTAAAGACTTCGTGCATCAAATCCATAATGCAGCCGGTGCGTTAGTCAATCCAAAGGCATCCTTTGGCTTCAAAATGCCCGTGTCGTGAATTAAAGGCTGTGTCTTTGGTATGTCTCTCGAATCCTTAATTGATAGTAACCACAATAGGGTCCAACTTAGAGAGTACACCTACTTGTAGCTGATGAAACTCATCAATGGCGGTAAGGTCTATTCTTAATAGTAGCGTCATTCTCACGATAGTCTATACAAAGTCTTAGGATCCTTCTTTTTAACAAATAGCCCGGCGCGCACTTACGGTGAATCGCTCTCTTTAATGGAAACCCCGTTCGGCCAAATCCATGGCTGTGAAGCTTTGCGGTTCTTAATTGTTGGAGCCAGCTTATAAAGGCGACTTAGAAATAGGTGTTGTGCAGGGTCACCTCAATTTTTTAAAAAGCAATTTCTCTCTCGGGTGGTAGAGATTTTGGTTCTTGGGAAAAATGTCCGAGAAGAATTCTCTCTACGGTGCATCTCCAACACCATCCCGGTATTGATCAAAAGAAGGCCAAGAACCCTTTTGCCCTTTACTCAACAATTTCCTAGCTCACCAGTTCACGAGGTCGGTCTCTTTGAAGAAGGCTGGCTTCCTTTACATCTAACAAGGTTGGTTATACGGCACATTAATTCTACACCTTTGTTTCTGCAGGTCAAGTTGGGCATGATGCGAGCCAGCAATCCATTCCTAAAATAACATCATAACCCCTAATGGCTGAACTCATCAAGTCCTAGCGGCATTTTATCTCCAACCCAAGCGTCACAATTTCTATAAATCGAGCTAGATAACCAGCCTCTGGTTTCCAGGTAGGTGTACAAACCTCTAGGTCATATGGGAGGTTCAGGGAGGTTGCTTATCTCGCCCTTCATGAACATAGGGTTTGGGGCCAGGTGCCAGGATGGAGTAAAACTTTTGCAAAGCGGTGAGAAATATGGAGTCACATTACCTTCAACCACCTCATGGAATCAGAGGAATCTGATGCTGGTCCATTACATATACTGTGAATGCCCATAGTGATTGTCCCCTACCTTTGGGTATTTGGTGGTGACTTAGCGGGAGCGATTGGGGAACGCTACCCCGACACGCCCATTTGTCAGAGCAGTTAACAATTTGGTGCTTTCGGTACTCCCACAACTTAAACATTTGCACCTTTCCTCCAACATTCCTTCGTGGTGTGGTTTGGTTTCCTGATATCCGCAGCTCCAGCTTTGAGGTGGACCTGAGCCCCACCCCGGGTTTGCTGACCCCAGTCGACCCAGCCACCGATGGTTCCTCGCTGGTAGACCCCCTAGGCGGCTCTCCCATAAAGCGTCTCCTCCTGCACCTCTCCCAACTTTGGAGCCATCACTTTTCTATCCAGCCCCTACACGGCTCGGCAGGCATTGGCACCGCCCAGCATGAAGGCTGCTTTGCACCCAGAAGCCTAGCACTTTCCACCTTTGAGCACTTTTCTGGGAGCCTGGTAAAAGTAGTAGTATTTAGGCTGCGGCTAGAGCCTGCCAGAATTTCCATTAAGCCTTGCAGTCGTCCCTATCCGTCCTACTGATCCGTAGCCACTATCGGTGCAAACTTGGAGAGTTTTGTGGGCCCAGGTCCTGGTAATTCCGATACGCTCATGGATTACCTGCGGTCCCAACCAAATCATGCTCCACTTTTTCTGTTGAATCCTTCGAGG